>KV429133.1:28775-52013 GCA_001632345.1 Daedalea quercina L-15889
CTATGGAGATGTCGTAACGGTTTCCGCTGGGTATGCGCTCGCTGCCTCGAGGGCTTTGAGTGTGAGGTGTATAGTAGGGTGTGAGGGGGTTGATATGTACAGTAGGTTGATATGTACAGTAGTGGATCCGTCTAAGCATGTATAGTATTAACTCCAGTGGACTCCCGCCCGGGAGACAGATCACTAGTGATGCGACCTTGGCTGTGTGAACGGGCTCTGGTGACCTGGCGGGGTCAGAGCGGGACGTGTGAGACTATTTGCGGACGCGACCTGCCGCCCTCAGGTGCGGTCTCAGGGACGTGGGGCTCCTCCCGGCCGGCAGCGTGTGGCCCGTTGCAGTCGCTCTCGGTGTTCTCTCTAGTGAGCTGGTAGAGTCGTTTTATCGTAAGCTAGGGGGGGGTGTAACGTAGTTAAACCGTGTAGGGGTGGTACTATACTAATGTTCCCGGTAGTCTGAGGCTTCAGGGTGTCGCGGTAATGAGATCACCGAACGTGTTGTCGAATCGACGTGTGTCGTGTATGAAGCGGAAGAGATGGGGGAGAGCCTTGGGGTCGGTAAGGAGGGCTTGCACGGAATGTGCTGGATATTAGAGACATCACTCTGCGGTCATACGTTGCGCCATATACCAGTGGCATCTACTGGTATGTCACCGTGCCTGCTCTTCTAAGTAGCCTTGTCCTAGCATGTCATTGAACGTCGAATGCGATACGGACCACGGGGGGTAATCTCTCAGATAAAAACCTATCGCAATGACTGCCGCCGAGCAATGCGATAGTCGAACTTACTGCCAGCAGGTTACTGGTCCTTTGCAACATGAAGCGGCGCGCAATAATGTATTGCGTGGAGAGAAATGTGTGCAGGGAACAATGGGTATGATGTTGATTCTCGGAGTACGAACTCAAGCTAGGAACCATAGACCAATAATTCAAGCCGTCAATGAAATAGCGTTTATACTCAATCACGCACCCGTGTTGTCTTATAATGTAAAGCAGGTTCGTCAGCGCAGCCATGCCCACAACACACGATGCAGTACTACCTGATTTGTCAAATGCACTGACAGGATTTCTCGGATTGCCACTCCTGCACCATAGGTGAAAATGACCATCTTGCTGGAGACACGGCTTTGTCACCGGTTAGGAAACGAAAAGAACTTGTCATTCAAGACGCATGAGCAGAGCGGAGGGTTATGATTATAAGAGGTGCCTACGATTAACCCAAGCCAGACTTGGCCCTCGATTAAGTCGCAGATTCCTTCAGTGGATACGCATCGCCAATGTTCGCTGTTCATTCGAAAGTCGTGGTCCGTCACAGCGCAATACTGACTGCGAGATAGCAATACACTTTGTCCCGGCGTCTGCACATGAACGTAAGGTTCGACCTTTGTGATGCTATGCACGCACTATAAGTCGTGACGCGTACAATTCAAACTTCTTATTTCCACGCACCTCAGCAACCTGTGTCATACCCTCCCTCGTGCGCGCTTTCCTAGCAATTCTCGGGCCCGCTCACGCGAAGGGCGTCAGGTCAGTCATAGGATGATGACAGAGCACACTTCCCGGCTATCTGCACGAAGTATGATCGATACGGCCTTTACCAATATATATAGTGCACCCTAGTGCTAGTCGTCCTGATCAGCGCGCTTGATCCCCTCAACATCTACTATACGCACCCGGCCAGCATGTCTCTCCCCGTAGTTGAGCTTATCGTTGGGCGGTTCAAGGATGGCGTGACCACTGACCATCCGTCCTACAAGAAACTCCGGGACGCGTGCGTTATTGGCGGGCTCCACAAGCAATCGTACGGCGTCGCTGCCGAAGATAGCCAAACATTATACTGGATCATCCGTACGTACCTGTTCGCGTTCGTTGTCGTGCTTCACGTTGAGGCGCGCACTCCAAAAAGACTATGAGACGATCACGCCAAAGGACTTCCTGCCGAAGTGGCCCAGCGACTTCTGTGACTACTTGAAGGAGGTCAACGAGATCATGCCCGAAGAGCCCGTCTCGTACTACATGCCGCGCGAGTCGTATTCCAACCCCTGGTCAACGAAGATTACGTCCGCGTCTGTCACGGAGATTGTAGGTGCTTTATGTCCGCTGACAGCCTCTCGATATGCTGAAATGGCTGCGCACAGGCTCTCGTTGAGCTAAAAGGCGAGGAATATGTTGAGAAATACAAGAAGCTCCAGCAGAGCGCCGTGGACGTACTGAGCGAGGAGCCGACCGCGCACTATCCGTGGTTCTCCGTCATCAAGAGCGAAAAGGGTGTCTGGACGGGGCTCGTTTTCGTCGGCTGGGACTCCAAGGAAGTATGTGCATCCCCAGCTGTGTGTCAAAATAAATGAAACTCACTATATGCGGGCGTAAACAATAGGCACACGAGGGATGGGGAGCAAAGAATGTTGCGCTCTTACAGCCCTTGCGGGATGTAGCAGCGAAAGTGTCGGCTGTTCACGTTTCGATGCGTGACCATGCGTGACCCGCTGCGGTTTTTTGTTGCGTACGTGTTTTATGTCAGCGTGAAAAAGTGTTTGCAATCCAAATGGGTTTTCGTGAGGGATGTATTCAGGAAACGGGAAGGATTGACTAAATGAGCTCCGGGAGGAACCTAGCGCCGCTAGTATTAATATCGCAATAGCGCTTACGTAAACAGTTCTACTGTAGGCGCTGTAACTCTCGAGTCTAGATCTCTTACTAATACTACCAGCGGTGGCTGACAAGGGGCTGGCAGGGGCTGGCGGTACACCTAAGTTACGACGGGTTGTCCTGCTCCACGACTGCGATCTCCTCAATTGGAATGCTTGCTTTGTGCACATCAACATGTAGCGTCCAAAAGTGCATGATGTTGTGCACTTTGCAGGACGCTGACGTACAACACGGGCTGGTATGTTCCGACGACTCGTCCTTGTATTTTGTGAATGACGGCTACCAGGTACCCTAGCACAGGATGAGGGGCTCCCTGGCTTATTTTCCGTTGTGAACTTCTCGGGACGCTAGTATTTCAGCGTAACACTCACTGAATACTTTGGGTCCTTTGACAGCTGTCATAGTTGCCGGTGCAGTGGACGTCTCGACGAGAGCGACCTTGTCCCCGAGTCTCGTTCAAGTCTTGTGCTCCAACTCCTCAATAGACACTAGCTCTTTTAATAAAACCGTTGGATTTCAGCGCAACATACACTCCCAACCCACCCCAGCACATCTCTGCCAGTGAAGAATTATCTCTGCCCGCCATAACTACTATTCGACCGACAGCCTCAGCTAATACTGACTGTTTTGTGCCAGGATGGCAAATGTTGCAAACGTATCCACCATCCATAATATCATTGACTCCGTACGGTCCCACGCAGCCACCCCGTCGGAACAGTCGGCACGGGAGAGGGCAACTTACCTCGCCGTCGTGGCCCATACTATCCTCACACTCATTCGGAACGATATGGACAACGGAGAGATACAGAAATACAATGGGTTGTACGCGATGTGAGTCATAGTGATCCAATTTGCGTTGGAAACGCGAGCTCATGGGCGTGCTTCGATGGTAGGTTGCAGGCTCAGGCTGTGGCGGATGGAGATGACTCCGAACAGTACCTCAAAATCGCAGAGGCACTTTGGACGTTCACTCTAGTACGTCGTGCCTGCATGCTTCTTTATGTCACTCATGGTCTCGCTTATGATTACCAGCAAACCTTCCAATCCACTACTCACCGTAAGGTTACAGGCCATGCTCAGCCCGCCGCTGTCCCGCCGCTCGGCCCTAGCATGCAAGCAGTACAAGCCCAACCAACATCCGGCTATGCGCAACAGGGGGGCTTGAATGCTCCTCCCGCCATGACAACACCCAGCGCCAACGTGATCGTGCTCCCGCCACCGTGCTGCCACCGTGCGGACAGTGCACACGCGTCCCCATATCGTCAAACAAGGCCATTATCCCCGCTTCCGCTTCTACCCGCTCCTCCGCCGCCTCGCACACCTACCCCGCCACCACCTCCTCCACCGCCCCCTTCGCAAGCCCCTTCCGTGTACGTGATCTCGACTCCATGGCATTCCCAGACCCTCCCGTTGCTGCAGTCGTACGCCGTACCCTCGCCGTCGTTCTCGCCTGGGATGTTCCCCGTGGCGACGCCCATCCAGGTCCCGATGCTGGTGCCCGTCCCGTTCGCGACGCCGGTGAAGTCTCCGCGTACGTTTCCCCATTTCGTATGAGGTCCTGTTTGTGGCGCACTGCGGACGCTGATGACTGCATTGCTTCCATGTCTTAGGGATGCTGCCGCAGACTTGGCCGCCTGCTTGGCCGATCTGGCAGTGAGAAGTGGTGATGTTGTCATGTTGCGCGTTGAGGAGTGCTATCTGGACATTGTACATATGATAGTAAGTACGTCTCTAGCTATAGGGGCAGCGTATATATTTCCCAGCTACTGTCGCACGTGTATTATATATAGACTGGTGGGTGTGATAGAAATTTAGGTCGACTCGTCATGTACCACTGAAAAACAGATGTACGCGAGTTACATAAGTCAGTTATGACCGCCAACTAGAAACCGCTGATTACTGACGTCTCGTCCAAGTCAATTCTAAGCTCTCTCTTGCCATGGATCCCACTAATCCCATAGGAATATGTCAGGCACAGCGACTGTCGTGGCACTCTCTTCCGCTCTGTAGCTGAGCACCTACGAAATTCCAGATAAACAATGTCTGCAAGTGACCCGAGCGAATCGCGCTCACCGTGCTATCCGGGACCGATGTGGCCTCCACGAAATAGATAAAAACGAGTAGGGCGGCCATCGCAGAGAAGGGCATGTCTTCTAATTATCGTGAAGGGGGGAGGAGGGGGACTATCTTCTGTGTCGCAGCGTAGCGGCTGGCGGCCAATAAGGAGCAAGAGCGTTCGGCGGACTATATATATCTTATTAACAGATGGAGAGCGATCGCAACCCTTAGAGAGTATGCTTCTCGGGTTGAAAATCCTAGACGACAGCCCTAGACAAGGGTGAGATTCAGATACAGGTGATATACTCGTCTGTTGTCCCCGCAACGGAATGCGCACGAATCGCTTTCTCGTCTTATCACCAAAAACTAACGTAAAGTCTTGATGTAACGCACCTGACCAAGTTCGTTGAGCAAGGTGTCTCGAGCGGAGGTCGCGGGCAATGCAAGCACATCCCTGCCGGTATGTCAACTGCTTGTACGAATACATGACAACCCCAAGCTCTCACTTTCGTTACGCACCTCTGCGCGTCCTCACCGAACATCTTTACAGGGTCTGGCGGCTTATTTAGAGGCTAGAGGCTTGATACCTCCGAACAAGCTGTGCACGTCAGTAGACACTTCTAGTCGGTGCTGCTTCTGTGGCCGGCGCGTGCCATGTTACGATGGGGAAGGGCTCAATTCATAGACTGCGGGCAGCGTCCCCAGCAACAGAAGTCTGTTGGAGCATGAGCAATCGTTGATGGTCGACTTGCCAGTGGGAAACATCGAAACAAGCAACTCACATATTTCACCCGACATATTGGCCCATGGAGCTTCGTCCTCTGCACCGCCATTCTATTCGCAGACCCAGTGACGCCCTTCTTCTAGCAGACGCAGCGCTCGAGCTCCTCGCCGTTCATGTCCTGTATCGAGATGCGTTACAAGCATGTCTTCCTGACCTCGTTGCACGTATTTCTATGCAGCATACCTAGTATCGGTTACATAAATCGATGGCACCAGCTGTTCGAGGGATAGTAGGTAGCGTGTGGACAGCACTGGTGGTGGAAGAGGAATGTCGAGCATGACCTTGTGCGAGTTCCTGCGTGCACGTGGCTGCGGTCGCGTCACTGGCGATCGCCGCAGCTTGACCGGCGGCTAGCTTGTAGTCACTGAATACTCCAAGTACTAGAGAAGGGAGACGGGGACTAGTAGTGAGTATATGTCTGCCAGGTATTTCTCGAACGTGTGCTGAATTTACATTCGAGACCCAGTTATGGCGCTGAGCAGCGAACACACGCATGTAATACAGCGTCACTGGCAGAGGCTGTAGATGCACAGGCCCTGTCAGCCTCGGAGAGTCAGCACGCGTACGGTCACCACTACTAGGACCAACCTACCAGGATGCCAGTGAATACTTATCATAGACGAAGACAACAGGAATTCGAGTTTCCGTCCTCACATAGAGATAGCCGCTATGTAGAGGCTGTCACGTCTGCATTTCACTGCAGCCTTCGAAGACATTGAGCGTCTCTTCCACTGACAGTGTGGATGTGCGTCTTCAAATGGTCCGGGCAAGCAACAGCCTCAAACCGAACAGATTGTAAGTCCGCTCCGGAAGATGCGTCATCGGACCGTCTTTTCATGATCTCAGCACATTGGCTAAAACACGCTATCTCAGTCCGTGCCGGCACATTGCCAGCTCCGAGACTGATGGTCAACCACTGATAGTCATACCGTCCTTAAGTCAAGTGACGAACGCATGCAAGCTTCAAAATCTGTCTCGGTCAGATTACACGACCACAATCACTGTCTTCGGGCGAATACGTGAGCTTATGATTTTCACGCACTTCAGCCACTTGTGTCATGCGCTCCCTACACACGTTCTTGGCCCGCTCACGCGAATCACGCAAGTTCCGGGAAGATGACAGAGCATAGCCAGCTTCTGTCAAGCCCCATCAGGAAGCATTGATAATAAGGACCACCGGCAACGCATGTAAGGCTTGTTACTTCGTAGTCTTCCGAACATCGTACCTCTCCGAGTCCCATGTCGCTGCCCGTGGTTGAGCTTGTCGTGGGCCACCTCAGGGACGGCGTGACCACTGATCACCCTTCCTTTATAAAGCTTCGAGATGCATGCGTGATTGGTGGGCTCCACAAGCAATCATATGGTGTCGCCATCGAAGACAACCAGACGCTATACGGGATCATTCGTGCATACACCTTTCGCATCCGCTGTTGTCTTCTCTGCTGAGAGTTGCTCTTGCACAGACTATGAGACGTTCACACCAGATGACTTCCTTTCAAAGTGGCCCAGCGACCTCTGCGACTATTCTAAGGAGATCAATGAGATCATGAAGGAGGAACCAGTCTCGTACTACATGCCGCGTGACTCATACGCGAACCTCCTCTCCAAAGGAACCACATCTGCACCTGTCACCGAGATTGTGAGTGTTCCCCATTCACATTCTGACCTATAGTTTGGAAGTGGCAGCCCTGATACAGTTGCACGCAGGTTGTTGTTGAGCTGAAGGGGGAGGAAATTGTTGGGCAATACAAGAAGGCCCAGCAGACTATCATGGACGCACTGGCAGACGAACCGTCCGCGCACGATCCATGGTTCTCCGTTATCAAGAGCAAGGCGGGCATCTGGACGGCGATCATCTTCGTTGGCTGGGACTCCAAGGAGGTATGTGTATCTTCAGCTGCATCTCGGGATACATGTTGCCAACTATATGCGCGCGTAAACAACAGGCACACGAGAGATGGGGAGCAAAAAACGCTGCGCTTATACAGCTGTTTGGGGACATTGCGGCGAACGTGTCGCTTGTGCATGTCTCGTTGACTGATCGTGCGTGAACCACTGCGGCATCTTCGTATGTGCGGTTATCCGCCAGCGTCGGATGTCATGTACAATCGAGATGGACTTGTGAATCAAGAAAGGAGTATAGTCAAGTTGAGGATGACCAAAGCAGACCGGGGGCGAGTTGCCACTGTCGATAGGCGGAGCATCTCCTCAAAGCGGACTGGAGATGCTCTTGTGGCGGCAAATTGACACTGTCGAGATAACGACATATTTCAAGAAGTTAACACTATATAGATGATCGAACAAACGGTGCGCGTCCAAATGAACTCATCAAGGCCGGCTGCCATTTCAATGTGGACTAACCGCCAAGGACTAAGTCATCCCCTTACTGGTTGCTGCACTCCGAGTCAGGCTCGGCACTACATCAGTCGGAGCACCAACGGTGTCGATGTCTGCCACCTCCTGATCATTGTCGCCCTCATCCCACATGGTTGATACGGACTGTCCAGGCCCATCTATGCCCCGCGCAGAGAAGTGCAGCTCGGATCCTTGTGCATTGCCTGAAACTGAAGAGGCAGCCCCGGCCGAGTTGACATCTGACGCGCCTGCTTACTGAAGGTTGAGAAAGAACCGTGGCAATATTATAGTTGATAGCCTGTATAGAATGGGGTCAGTTCCTCGCAAGACCAGTCTTTCATAGCGAATCACGAACGCAGCTGCAATGGGACTGGATCCGCTGAATACCTGGTAGAGCCATCATTAGCACATCTGCAAGGCTTTTGAAATGGAGAAAAATGTCACAGGACGTACCTGTGCCGCATACAGTACAATGTTCAACGCATTGATGATGAACAAGAGCCTGGAGAGCTCGAAGTGCCATGATCGTTCGTTAATATGCTATTTTATGAGAGAGGCAACGCTACCCGAAGTATAGCGTTCCTATTGAATCGATAGTATTAGAGCGAGCATATGTATACCCTGTAGCAGAGGTACTGACCGTCGCGCAGGAGCATCGACGCCAAAGGCGCACCGACATCTGATATACGGGCCAGTCTTGCTGTGCGATAGGTCCGACATTGAACAGGTAACGGTGAGCACAATGACGTCGGCAACCGTCGAGCTGGCTAGCGCGACGAAGTAGACTTCCAATGTGTTGGCCGTTAGGTCCTATAAGAGAAGGAAACCAGCTTCAAAAACAACTACATGAACATGCATGCTTTATTTCGATACAGCGATTAGATTGATGTTTAAAAACGTACGGTTCAAGGCTAGACGAGAAGCTCCATAGAACACAGCCCACTGGAGCAGGAGCAGGAGTTGAGGCTAACGTTGCACCTTCAAACTGGTGCATACAGCATGTCGAGACCATTAGCTCAGGTCTGTACATCAAATCGAAGGACATACAATCTGATATGGTACACGAAGAAATGCGAGGAGGAACACGAAGACAGGGAGTCGCCAGTCTCCGGGGCTGAGAGCATAGACCCTCAAAACTGAGAGCACTATAACTCATGCGCATTACCATCCGCCATCTGTGCGACACCGACGGCATGCTTACCTGAGAGAATTAGATTGTTCAAGACCCAAATTGCAATCGAAGCAAATGCTTCCATATAGGCTCTATCCAGCTGTGGTTGAGGATTTTTGCAACTTGGGTTAATAGTAGACAGTTTGAGAGTACCTTTGGCGCACAGGTCAAGGAGTGAAGGTGTATGCAGTACATAATAATACACTTACGTGACACTGAAGAGGTCCTCCACGATCATCATGCCGAGATTAGATATCGTGGCTACTTGTAGGAGCATGTAGAGCGCTGACACGATGGAAAAGCCACGGCGCCAAACAAATCCAACCTGCAAGCTTACCCTAGGCGAAGAATCTCGCTGATCTCTCGTATATCGGCAACAGTCGCCATTCCGCACAATTTGGCCACTTGAAAAGTGTGGCTTCTGTTACCACGAGGCTTGTCTTTATACTTTCCTGCGGCATTCCACTGACAAACAGATGAAGCTACATGTGACCTTATGTGCAGAGCTTCAATGCCGTCCCGGTATACAGCTGCATAACCTTAAAATCTGTCTTTGCGGGATGCACGAGATGTGTTTCAACCGGTCAATAACTCCGAATACACTTCATCCCTGCTTTTCCTGGTAAACCTCTCCATTACCATCCAAGAATGCATCGCTATTCATTCGCACTCACCGACTAGCATCTCAGAATGTCATGGCGCCATAAATCGAGAGGAACATCTCATAGCACCTTTGCTAGAGTACCACAAGGCCATTGATGCATTCAACGCCACTGGCACTCTTCACTCACGGAACGTCAATGGCTACAACCCAAAGTGCCTGATGGTCAAATCAGATCTCGTGCGAAATCAGAGATGCTCACCCGCGTGAGAATGAGTCATAAAATAAGTAGTACTTCTCCGTTGTCGAGACGGATAGTCATGTTGTCGTGTTGATCAGCCAGTTGACTGGCTTTCTCGGATAGAAGCTGTTAAAGTGTGAAAGATTGATTCATGATAGATGCAAGGGAGGACCGGCGGGCCGTATACGGATGACTTGAATCGCACGACATACATGATCGATTACGGCGACATATGCGTGTAACGAGTACAACAAACCCACTTATCTAAACGGCACCGCCTGAGTAATGAATCGAAACGACGTAACCGCAATACCTGGATGCGACTACTACACATGAGACTGACTCTGACGACTCGCTACCAGTGCCTTGGAATGGGAGGGGCGAACCATTGGGCCGAAGCAATCGGGGGACCTAGCATACATACTCAGAAGTCAACGGATGTACGCAAATAGCAACCAATGGACATACGCGCAGGCTGAGCGAACTCAGGGACCATGGTCAAAACCGGCACCGCAGCAGGCATCGCGACAAACGGCGGCGCTGGCGGAGGCCAAGGAACAGGTGCGTACGTGCGACGCGAGGGTGCCAGCGGAGGGGGTCCTGGTTCATAACAAGCAGCCGAGGGGCCTGATGAGCCTCTAAATTGCGGCGGAGGCCGTGGGTGCCACTCTCCGGGCCTAGAAAATGTGAGGCGCGGCGGCATCATGGGAGGGACGACAAGAGCACGAGATGGTGTCCTGGAAGGATCAGAAGCACGATGAGGCAGGGGCATGGAGCTGGTTCGATTGATGAGATCGTGAGAAGTATGTCCTGCTTCATTCTGGTAATTTGAACTGATTTAACAGCTAGTCTGAGGAAGGGCGGGTATGCGTACTCACGAGGGCAAACGACCATAGGTCTTTTGCAGCATCCAACTGTGCCCTTGCATCCGTGTAGTATTCAGCACGCTGATAACTGAGCGCCGTGAGAGGGGAAGCATGAGTTCTAGGCGAAATCTACGAGTAGGGATGGACTCACCGAGCATATAGGCGCTCATAGTCTGTCTTCTTGGCCTCGCTCATCTCGCCCCGGAACTTGAGCATCGATAACAAAGTATGGGCCTCAGAGCTAAGGTACCTCGCTCGCTTGCGCATGCTAGAGCTGGAAGTGAAGCATCCGAGAGGTGTGTCGCTTCGCTCGACCGCTGAGATGATGTCATGGATCGTGTTGATGTGCAGCGCAGTAGACATAATGATAGTATGATTTACCCACGGCTCAGCATGTGGGAGCGAGAAATCAAGCAGACAAGGAAGTGGGCAGAGCCAGCAGAGGTTGTCAGGTCGGTGGACCACAAGTGAGAGCGAAGCCTCGGTGAGCGATTGAAGATGTGATAAAGCAGCAGCACCTCGTTCGCTCTGTTTAAACCCGGGTGCATGCCTTCTAGAACCACAATATTCACATAGATGCTATATTGGAGGTCGCGATTGGATGCGTAGACGTACACAGATACGACGCCTAGTGCTGTACTAGTACTTCTTCGGAGCCTGTGTGGCCTCGAGGCCACCTTTCCCATTATCTAGATCATTTGGTACCTGTCCGAAGGTGTTATCCGGGCGATACGGGAGCATGAGGTGCTACAGAGTGTCAACGAACAGCGGAGCATGGGGAGGCAGTCGCAAGCAAGGTGCGTGCGCCTCCATCAGTGAAACCGCCGCTCAGCGGACGACCCGAGCAAGCGCCATCCGGGCCGGGCGGGTCGCCCACAGGCACATCCCGACAGGTCCCGACTTCGTGAGCCACTGAGCGCTCTCTTCACGCATAGGCGAAACACTATCCCTGCTTGCCACCTCTCGCTCTTTCATCCTGCTTTCAGGGGCAGTGTCGCAATACTTGGGAATGAATTATATTCCACAAACCCTAGCTTTTGGGCTGAACGGGGGTGGACCGAGACCCGCGTCTGGCAAACATTTTGGCCCTCAATATGGCGGCAGAAGACCCGAGTAGTTAGAGTTGCCTCCAACCTGCTAGCTGGACTATGAGACTGCATTTTGTTCTTGCAACAAACCGCGGAGAACTGATTAGAAAACCCTGTCACCGAAAGGACATACGCGAACATGGGAGCGTCACTGGCGCCTGTACGTGCCGGACAGCAGCGCGGTACCGGGTAAGTTACAATCCCTTCGCGCGTGAACATGCGGCTGACCCAGACGGCATATATATATACATTTCTACTTCCTCTGAGCCATGACGCATGCTCCAATCAGCTTATCTAGGTGATTTATTTGCTATACGAACGACGATGAAAGTGAGGCTACTGTCAGTGAACGCATTTAGCGGCAAGGCTGCTAAGATCGTCGGTGTTGCAGGCTCGGGCTATCAAGACACGGTGCGTTTGCTATGTGCCGTGCATATCGTCTGAAACTAGAGCACTGATAGTTCTCTCCCATGGAATCGTCAGAATACTGAGCATCGCCTCGTCGAGGCTACCGTAGTTGCAGTTCTGACTGTACGTACCTTTATCAGCTTCATCCAGATTGCGATAATCGTCCTATTTCGCAGCGTGGGGAGAGGAAGGCTATCGTGTAGCAGTTTTTCCTTCAACGTCTCTCGAACGCGAAATTTGCCTTCTTGGCTGAAGATCTCGCGCACTCCCATACTGGACACAATACGCCGGAGGTTCTATCGTATGTCACTCTTCCCTTCGCCTGTTGAATTGAATCATGCCGTGATGAACGACTGATGCTGATATTGATATCAGCGGACGATGAGCGGCTGCGAAGCATACCAGGACGGCGTCCTGCTGAGAGCGCCGAATGCACTGATCAAGGTGTCTCAATGAGCCCTGGATCCCTTTGTATTGACGCATGCTATGGTCTTCAAGTTAAGTACACACGGAACATCCCACAGCTCGAGTTCTGTGCTCACATCTGTCGGCTCGAAGGATAGCCTGGAAACGACCAATAGTCGACGAGATATGAATGCTGTTGGGCCTTAGGGATTTAGTATCAAACATCCGAACGGTTCTTGCAAATCCTTCCGTGATCTTCCGTCCAACGCGGACATTGACTGCAATAGTGTGAGTATTCACAGCTCTTCCTCGAGCGGGCAGTATATAGTCACCAGGCGACTGTGCAGCGTCTTAGTGTCCAGCTACCATGAGCAGCTCGCTCACCCAAGAAGTGGACGCGATTTTGCGTACAGCGTGGGTCGCGATCGTCTTGCATTTTCGATATCATGCGAACTGCCTGCGTTGATTTCAGCGCCATTGAAAACTATTGTCTCGTTGCAGCATTTAGTGCGTTCTGCCGTTCTCTTTTTGCAATGTCTCATGTCTAATGAGTCCGCGTGATTCATGCGCATAAGCTGTCTACATGTTCGACCGATGTCTCTGATTAGAGCAGGAGATCAGTTGCATCTGGCATCGTCGTTATTCCGTTGCCTCCGTTCTATACGTCCTCCTACAAGTGGCCACCATCTTTTACTTCCTCCTCATCATCTTCCAGAACTTAACAACGATGTCTTGCAAAGTGGGCACCAGTCTTTTAGTACACTTCGAAATTCACTCACATACCTCATCGGTTATGCCAGAAGTAACGCACATTTCTATGGCCACAGCGGGCACTCACAAGCTATGAAACAGAGCATATCCCGAGTTTATCGTCTTCGTCACTAGCGAAGCTGTGTATGACTTGATATGGGCAGGTAAGCATACCGCTAGATGATCGCTATCCAACCTTCATTACCCATGATACCAGTGATTTCATCCCTGCGAGCGTATGCTCTCAACCCTCGAGACTTCTTGGCACCTGTTGCTGTTTTCATGTTATCTCTCGGACCGGTGGCCTACGACATGGTGCGCGTTCTCTTGTATCGGTCTTCGTTCATTTCTCAAGGATTTTTCAGTTCTTCGGTATAACTTCAGTGGCCGTTCCTGCGCCCTCTCCTTTTGCTGCACCATTGCGAATGTCCCACCGCATATCTCGTTCGTACTCTGTACTAGTCATCAGACTCGTATATACTTACCCACTCGCTAAACTTAACAGCCGTCAGTGCCAAACATCTCGTTGATCATCGTATTTCGTGCTCACGGACACCGAATAGTCAGAGCCGCATCGCAGATCACGCTCACTGCCCGGGGCGCGGATGTCATAATCCTTCTTGTTACTTGGCGTAAGACATACCACACAATGAAACTGGCTCGAAACATAAATATTTCGGCACCGTTGTCTGCACTTTTGCTGCGGGATGGTCGGTGAAAGCTTGCTTTACCACGCAGAGGTTCGGCTGATTCCTTTTATCCAACCGCAACAGGAACCACATACTTCGGGTGCGCTATGTCAATATAGCTTGTCATGCTCTCTGAACCGGCATTCACAAGGACACTCGTTCTCATAAGTGCTCTCAACGCTGCGCTCTACTTCACAGAGGTCGGTCTATTTCACCTGGCCGCATGTCCAACCGACGACTAATGCAACAGCTAGGTCTTCGTTGGCTTCAGCTATTTCAGACTCTCGTCTGTGTATCCAATCTCCGGTGCAACGAATAAGTTACACTGACCACTTGCACATAGTTTCACAAGCATCATCCTTTCGCGCTTCTTCCTTAATCTACGCAATGCCAGCATTCTCGACGCTAGTACATCATCAAGCCGAACCACGCAGCTTCAATCTGACATACAGTTCTCGCGAGGGGCAAGCTCACTCGGAGGCCCCCTGGCATTGGGTGGGGAGGACATTTACGAGCGGGATGTTGGCGGAGAAATCTATGAAGGCGAGGCACTGGCCGATGAAGGAGAGGGCAGGATGTGTGAAATCACCGAGGAGGACCGAGGGTACGCATCCATGCCGCATCATTCGTCTTGATTGACCTGTCGTTAATATTGTGGGAACGGAAGGGGAGGCGTTGTTTCTTCGTTATGATTGAACATGGCCACTGGCAGGAGATGAACGTTGTGGATTTGAGGATCAGGTCCGGTGTCACCGGAAGCAATGACGCTCCGCTGATCTGAGGGCTCGGCGAAGATGCCCTCGTTTTCTTTTGCCGTGAAGTTGAAGGAACACTGACTGATGCTTCCGAGATGCGCTCGACGTTTTGGTCCGTATGTCTGAGCTCTAAATTGAACTTCTGTCCCGGACGAATATGCAATAGAAGAAGTAACTACGTGAGCCCAGTCCGGGCCGCGTGTCCGCCGAGATGCCATTTCGTGGGACAACAAAGCTGTGACGCTGAACTGCACTGGCGGCTCCAAGCAATGAAGCTGAAGCATTGTGCGCGAAATCTTCAATCGTAGGACATCCGACACTGCGCCCCACGCGGCGTCCAGGCCGGTGCTCACCTGAACCCATTCAATAACGATCGCATTCCATGCTTATGCGGAGACGGTGTCTGTCATCGATGTATGTCCCTGAAACTGTATTTGCGTATACAACCGTACTGATGGCCTGCCTGCGAGAGACTACGGTTGCGTATGCAGAGATCAGGCCCGGGGGCACTCATCAACGAATACCTACCCAGGCCAGCTCTGCTGCAGAGTTAAGATTCTGTTGAACATCCGTTGTACCTCTCTGCTCTGAGCCTATGCAATGTGGAATAACCAGTCGCCGTATGCGAGAGGAGTTTGTTCTATTCTTTTCTGCGTTTGCTGGGAGCAACATGATTCAATGACATTGCCTCGATGTGAACTGGCCTGCTGTTGCAAATCTTCTCTGATAAGATGCTCCACGCCCATATGACAGTGTTTTGTCGCAGCGAGTGCATTCAGTTCTACTTCATCCGAAATGTGGTCCCTACTGACTTACGGATGTTACAGGCGAACAGAAGGGCAGAAGTTTTTGTGTCCTGCAATCCCTCAAATGAACCTTCATCGACTCACTCTAGATATCTAAATCTTAGTTGGCAGACACTCGGATGGAATAGGACACAAGTGAAGTTTGCATATGCAGTCATAACATGAGGTAGTACGTTACTTGCTGTGCACTCTCAACTCTCTTGCTTTTATTGACATCCCTTTGCTCCTTCTTCGGACATGAATGCCCAATACGGGTCACCTTTGTTATTGGCGCATGCGGACCTCGGCAGGAACGTAGTGTCGTGTCTCATCCATTGTCAAGACGGTCAGTGCAAAGCAGATGTCATTTCGCAACGCTGTGAGCGAAGTGTCGGACACTCACATAGGCCATCAGTGTTCTTCTGAGGATAAGCTATACTAAACTCGTTCGTGTCTTGCTTTTGCCACCACCTCGGATGCTGTCTGTTTCACAGACTCTGAGACTTCGTTTATAAGGAGCCTCTCCTTACAAGCGGGCTGTGATACTCAAACCGTGACTGCTACCCGCCGTCGAAGTGCAATGGGTGCTTCAGCTGTCCAAGGGTCTGATGCATGGATACCAACGTGAGTTGTAAAATGCGGTTCAATTTGAATGCTCGCTCTCCGCTGATGCTCTTCCTTCCTCTGTGGCACTTGGCCCTTTAGCACGGTTTCCAGTTGCTGCCTCGCCGCTGCAATAAGTGGGTATCTCAGGCTTTCACTCTCTGTCAAAGCGTTTCGCGTGATAACCACCCATTGCAGCTGTTTGTTTATACGATCGATGTCTCACCATGGGTCAGGAGATTAGCTGCATATGGTGCCGCCGGGTCTCCCTGGCATCTGCATTATATCTTTTCCTGCAAGTGGCCACTATCTTCACTTTCGTCCCCGATGTTATCCGAAGCCTTTTCAAGTTGTCCTGTAATGTGCGTCTTATCACGTTGCATCTCAAATTATAATTCACAGCTAAATACAGAGTTCAATAGGAGTACGTCATGGGCCATGAAATATACAGCCGCAAAACCACTTACTCGTAAATCAGAGCCTACTCTGCTGGAGTTGCGATGTACGTCAGTGCTGCCCTGTATGACTTGACACTCGCGGGTAAGCATACTGCTCGGTGCGAAACTCGTCCAAACTGAGTCCTCGTGATAATCAGTCATCTCTTCCTTACGACTCTATGCCATCGATCCTCGAAATGTACTTCTACCCACTGCCGTATTCATGCTGTCGCTTGCGCCGGTGGCCTACGACATAGTTAGTCCTCGTTCATGCAGTGTAGGTGCCGGTCTCATGCCTGTAACAGTTTACAGGCTCCAGCCTGGTGGCGGTTTCTGCATACCCTCCCGTTGGTTGCGATCTTGCAAGTGATCGATCTTCAAATATTCTAGTGTTTGTGTTTTTTGCTCCAGATGCTGCATACGTACATGGTTAACGCTCTCCTCATCTTCCAGTGGTTAGAAAAATGCATCTCACTGTTGCTTTTCTTGCATGCTAACAGTAAAGGAGAAGTCAGTGCTGTAGCAATGGCAATGTGCTCGGCCGCGGATGTCATCGTCGTTGTCAGCACGTGGTGCAAGACATATCATACATTCCGGCTCGCTCGTTCGGTAAATATCTCAACCCCATTATCTACTGTTTTGTTGCGTGATGGTTGGTCTGGTCACTAGACTGTTGATTTGCGCCAGGCTAATATTGTAGTGCGGAACAGGAACAGTATACTTTGGGTAGGTCTGATATCACAACACCGCGGTATGCAACTGAGATGATTCTTGTATAGGCTGGTTACTGTGATCTTTGTTCTGACCATTGCTTGCTCTAGCATCGCGGTGAGTCTGCCTTATCAACAGATATGCTTGTACAACTGAAAGGTGGTTTGATGGGATACGAATAGGTGTTTAACTACTTCCAGCTCGCGTGTGTAAATCATCCCGCCCTGTTATAACTCCCACTCACGGATCACTCATAGATTTACCAGCATTATCCTTTCTCGATTCTTTCTCAACCTGCGTGACGCCGGTGTCGGCACCACCAGTAACACGTCGAGCGGATTCATGGAATCACAGTCTAACGTGAACACCAATATGCGAGGACTGCACTCACTCGGAGGTTCCGTGGCCTTCATGGGGGAGGATGACGATGACCAGGGCGCAGACCGTGACATCGACGTCAACGATGACTCATTCGCCAATGAACAGCTTGAAGGTGAATACAGCATGTATGGGCGTGGGGAGTAAACCTTGCACGCGCTCAATGTCATACCCTGAGAAACACTCCTATATGGAAATCAGGGCTGTATATACAATGACATTCGTGATAGCGATGCACAGACCTTCGAACTTGTAATGTATGCGCTCGCCCACATGGTTTTTACTTCGGCTTATCTCACTCATGCTTGCACACTGGTCGAAAGATCATCATCAGTATTTTGAGGATTGGACCCTACGACGTCAGATGCGCAGCGAAGGACATAGTAAAAAGGCATGATATTACCCCACGGGCACGCTCGTCGACGAGACATATCGAATGGACAGTTCGCGTCGCTTCTGTAGCGTCGTGGCCTAGTAGGAGCTCTTCGATGCTCCGGGTCCGGATACTGATAGTGCAGCTGAAATCGTGCGACACAGAACAGAGTACACGGGACGTATATGAGCTCGTACGGTGCTTTTCAGAGGTAGGGAGGTAGAGGCCACTGTACGCAAGACTTTTGAGGTCACGGTACTGTCGGAAGCACCTGTTTTGCCGTACCTCGAAGGGTAACCCACGCCCCGCGCATGACAGAGGTGGTCGAACGGGATGGGGAATCAAAAGCGAATTCCGGGACATGACGGTTGTATAGCCTCGTCAACAGCCCTGGCTAATAGGAGCAACAAATCGAAAGGCAGAAGATCGACGAGCATCAAGTAGCATAGCTCGCAATGATCCACACCTACTACTACATTGTAGTGGACCTCCCGATCTTCGTATTAAAGAGAAAGCTCCAGCGACAACATGTAGCATCGTGGAGGGCTATAGACTCAGTGAAGAAGCAGACGTGATCAAGGTGATCGCTTGAACCGAGCGTCGCAGAGCCGTGTTTGCACGGTATATGTACGTGAGCAGACCCGGGAAGCCACTAGGGTTCGCGCAGTGGAGACAGCTTGTAACCTTCGCATGGACACGACCAGGATGTGGGTGGTGCAGATTACAGAGATTCGGCTGCGAGCGTTGCGACTAGATGGCAGGAGCAGCGACGCGTCGGGCTGATGGGGACGGAATCGACAGGAGGACGCGCCAAGGCTGGAGGCGCCCATCAGGACCTTGTCCCGACGATCACTAAGTCACGTCGTGCGGACCTGTGACAAGTTGGACGACCGCTGAAGCGGCTGGAAGCCCTGCCACCGCTGTCGTGAACCCGCACAGGCCTCTCCCACTGTACTACTTACCATCCGCGGTTCGCAATGGACTATGCAAGCTAGGACGATCATATCTTTGCACTACAGGCACCGTTTCTCCAGGTGAGCTCATGATCACTGTCCTGACAGCCTGTATGATACAGGTTGTGTGGGATTAGACTATCCCCAAATAGCCATCTTCACCCTTCACACCTTCTATTTCAACATCCTGGACCATATTGGCTTCTCTTTCCTCCAGTAGCATAGCCAATTCAGAATGGCATGTAGTCATCGCACTGCCGACCATCATAGACCGCCGGTTGCTGCACACCCTCAACAATACTGTGGCGCCATGCATGGACAAAAGACCTCATGTTGAACTGCCACCAGTTCAGCTGTTAGCTGAACCAGTTTACCTTAGATCAGTTCATCTTAAGGCTCCAACTATATAATATACATATACCCAAAACATGTATATAGATAGTATACTATATTATATAGTATATATACAGTATTTATACAGTATATAGAGTACTGTGGAATGAACAAATAATCACTTTTTCAGATTGTCAACCTTGAATAAGCCAGAACAAATCCAGATCTTTGTGCACATAGCCTCACAGATAGTCTCTGCCTTCAGTGAGCTCCGTGTGTCAACACAAAGATGACGAGAGGCTGAGAACAAGCGCTCCACAGATACAGATGCTCCAGGGATTGCAAGGAAGTCCCTGGTTATAGCTGCAATCACAGGGAACTCATGGGCATGAGCCTTGTAACAGAGCAGTTAGAAACACCTGTCCAAAGTCATTTGAATGAACTAACCTTCCACCAAACCAATGGATGGTAGGCATCACCCTTCCCTCCCTCAAAACGGTACCAGCGTGCAAGCTCGGATGCCTTCGGGTCAACCACCTCGGGTTCCTTAGCTTCTGCGATGTCAGGAACATCTGCAAGAACATCAAGGAATGAAGAGGATCTTTCTGGTTGCGACTGCACTGGGATGTCAGCAGGCCTTGGTATCTTCTTTTCGTACTCCTTGTAAACATGCTCAAAGAGTGCTTCTGCCTTCAGCTTCTCATGTGCACCAAGCTTGCTGAACCAATTGGCACGCAGTGCAGGATGGCATACTGGACAACACATTAGGCCAAGATATCACAACAACCTTGAATACATACTGGTTGCGACTCTGTAGTACTGGCAATCCATTGCCTTCGTATAGTACTCCCGAAGTTTGCTGAGACCGGTGGCAGCTGCCACCTTGAGATTCGGTAGATTCGTGCTTGCAATTGTTGTACTCAGGGCTTCCTCCATGTGGGCATACATGGGCAAGACCCACGGAAGTGTGGGCATCTGCGCCTTCGACATGATGCGCGTTACGTGAGTGAATGGCTTCATGTGAGGATCAATAACACGTGAGAAGAGATCAGAAATCAATCTCGCCTTGAGCATACTCGCAAGCTGCTCGAGAAGCTTCCAGTCTTCAGGGTAAAGTGTCAATGATTCGAGATCATCACGCTCAGCGACCCAGTCTGTGATTGCCTGCAGATGATGTCATGTAAGCTCAGTAATCATGGCTCTCATAGGTGACGAACCTTCTTGAGAAGGATTGCACGCTCAATCATTGCGTGCGTACAATTCCAGCGTGTACGGACATCACGAACACACATCAGCGTGCAGATTTCCCTGCCTCCATCTGGGTTAAACTTCCCAGTGTAATGACGTTTGGCGTGTTTACGGAACGATGATCGCCGCTGAGGCGAGCTAACAACCTTCCGCACAATGATACGCAGCTACGAGAAATAATCATCAGCGGGTAGAGATTGACAGTGTAATATCATAACACACCTTCTGTACAGCATTGAGTGGCTCATCGGGTGTGAGCGGCTGATCCTTCTCTTCATCGGGGCATTTGTCAGTGAGCTTTTCATCATCAGCAACAAACGTCGCATCCTCCAGCTCGTTCAGTTCGTCATTTTCATCATTGTTATAGTGAAAGGGAAGGAACTTGTGTAGCAGATACCAGTCGTTCACATCGGGGTCATCGGCATCAATTAGCGAAGCTAATATCTTCTGCACAACCAGATTTACGACATGCGCAAGACAACGGATCTGCCCGTTCTCTGGTGCGAAGTGGATACCATACCGTTGCATGAGGAGACCTGACAAGGTACGGGCGAGAACGTCATTGGTGGCCGCATTGTCCATTGTGAGGGCTATGAAGTAAACAACAAGTTAGCTGATGAAGCGTGCAACATAGAGCCCAGCAGGTAATACTCATCTTGTCAAGACTTCCTCTTTTCCCACACGACTGCATGAATGCTTTTGCAGCATTCACACCCTCATGTTCATCATCCAAAAGGTGCCGGAAGTCAATCAAGTGCTCGATGAGCTGCCAGTCGTCATCAATGAAGTTCGCAATTGTACCCGCAAATGTGTACATCATTTGCTGCGTTGTCCAGGTGTCTGTGGAATAGGCGATCTTCGATTTGACGGCCTAGACAAGTAAATAAATATGTCAGTACTTCGAATACAATCCACACACTGGTACTCACTGCTAGCTCCTTAACAACCTCCGCATGCAGCTGCGCGAAGATCGTAGCAAGCGTGCATCGAACCGTTGTATCCGTCGGCAGCATGAACTTTGATTCCATGTATCTGAACAGGCGCACAAGCCCGGGAGATTCACCTGTGGTAAAGGGAAGGTCATCTTCGATGATCCAGGCTGCGAAGACCTGCAGGAACCCGCGCTGTGTCGGCTCATGCTTCGGGTTCAGCTTCCCCTCCTCAAGATACTTCTCCATGAGCTTTGCACTTGCAAGCGTGAGCCCGTGGCCAGACGAGGATGCCTCGTCAGGCCCTGCATTGCTGCTCTCAGTGGTAGTGGCGGCAGCAGCCTCCGTTTTGTGCCTGTCACTGGTGTGTGTCGACAGGTTCCCAAGTACAGGGCGCTTCGTCTCATCTGCCCAGTTTGTACTGTCGACGCTCCGCGGGAAACTGCGCTGGCTATCATATAGTTTACATCAGTAGTAAATAGTAATCATTAGTATGCCTTGGAGTACGCACCAAGAGCAAAACTTGCAGCGGAAAGTCCATCGCTTTCCCGCCTTCGGGTCGAACGTTGCACGGGGGGGCTCCCAGTGCTGAAGTGTGCGGTTTATCGGTCCCCTGGTGCCCGTTCGCTGCTTCTCTGCATTCTCGCGTGCCTCTACCTGACGCAGCGCTGACTGGCCATCGGAGATCTCTTCATCATCCAACTCCTCAACCTCCTCCACCGTGGCCCGCTTACGACTTGAGCCGTGTGCAGTGCTTGCAGTGCTGAGTTGGTCTTCGCCACGGCTGTGGTTCTTATCCGGGTGAGGGGGACGCCGGTAAGTCTTCTTTCTTGCGGGCGAACCGCTACGCTGCAGTGCGGGGATAGCGTGGTTAGTACAAGGTTTGCCAGGACATCGAGGTAAGTTTGATGTAGCTGCCGAACCTTATTTCTATTTGTGTTCACCTTTCCCTTACCCTTCGCCTGCGCCTGCGTCTTGCTCTTCATCTTCGCATCACTCCTCCCTTGTTTCTTCTTCGTGCGGCCTGCATCAGTAGAGATACTGAGCATATCAATGTCACTTGAGTCCTTGGATGTAGCTGATGCGGTGGAGCATTCCTCGTCGCTGTCTGACGGTGAGTCCACACTGCTTGACTCCGGTTCTGACTCTAATATAGAGATGAACTTCCGCTTAATCCGGCGGCGCTGCACACACAGACGGTCAGTATTTTCGTAGCATTATCCATTCTGCATCTTACAGGCTGTTTATCAGGGCTCTCGGGGATGATCTCATGACCATCTTTGTCGATGTCATAGGCCGGGATTGGGTCTGCAGAGCGCTCTCGGGTTGCACCACCCTTGTACGTCTTGTCTCGCGGATGGTCTGGGATGATATCTACAGGATATGGTGAGTTTAATAGCCACCTGACTCGACCTAAGGCTCCAAAAATATAATATACATACTGTTTATATATAGTTTTTACCCTATACTTTATACATATATATACAGCTTTGGTGTACATTGTATATATATAGTATTTACATAGTATATGGTTGGGGTGAGGCAGTTTTTTTCTGAGCTGGAAAACTCAGTAGACAGTCTGATGGGGTCTGAAGTTTAGTGAGAGATGACTGAGTCATTAGGATACCTTCATTACTCCCTTCCCTGCTCTTCACAATAACCTAGAAGGTA
>KV429134.1:8926-49746 GCA_001632345.1 Daedalea quercina L-15889
GAAAATGACGCGAAAAGAAGCAGGATATTCGGGAGATCAAGGGTTCAACTCCCACATCCTGCAAAGATTAAAAATAGGGCAAAGTCCGTAGAAAATGCGGAATAATGCGGAGAAAATTAGGGGCAGGAGCGTACTGGTAAAGAGACCGTTCTAGACCATGATGGAGGTACCACAGTTCACCCAAGGACTTGGGCAGGGCACAGAGTCTCGAAATACATCACATAAATGCAGATTCTATTCTGAGCTCAACACTTACCAGTCTCTGCCCTCTGGGCCTCAGCTATGCTATTGTTTCCCTTTTGTCTCATGGAACAATTATGTTACCTAGCTATGCATTCCAGTCCACAATTACTATTGTCTGGGGACTCCAGCATTCTGGAGTCCCCAGTCTTCACTATTATGATCTGTTTCCTTCAATATGGCTCTATTATGTTCAATGGACAATTACTCACTTTGTATAAATACCGGACTTGATCTCCCTGTACTTCAGTTCAAATATCTTGTTATCAACTGTATTATACACTCCATCAGGTGTATTCAATATGACCCTCTTCTCCAAACTCTGGCTCTGCTGTCTTGTCTGACATTGGTCTCTCTGTCTTCCTCAAGCTCACCCTCAGCCTCTCCTCTGCCTTCTGCCCAACTCTACCAGCCTCCATTCTCTGGCCTCTGTCCTCTGTCCTTAGTTCTGTCTTTGTCCTGCAAATCAAGGACACCCTTGAAGTCCACAGGGTGTTGCTAATAGCTTTGCTGAAGTCCTCATCACATATCCTCTGGTCTCCAGGCTCCATCCTCTGTCCTCCATCCTCCAGTCTCCAGCCCATGGACCTTACAAGCATGCAACTTAACACCTTTGATACAACTTTATTATGTTCAATGGACAATTACTTACTTGGTATAAATACCAAACTTGATCTCCCTGTACTTCAGTTTGAATAACTTGTTGCCCAACTCTGTATTATACACCATATCAGTGTAACCAATACAAGCCCCTTTCTCTGAACTCCAGACTCTGTCCATCTTGTCTGACATCTGTTCTCTCTTCCTTCCTCAAGCTCACTCTCAACCTCTCTTCTGTCTTCTGCCTGACTCTACCAGTCTCTGTTCTCTGGCCTCCAACCTCCAATCCCAGTCCTGCCCTTCACCTTGTAAATTGCAGACATCCTTGGAGTTCACAGGGCATTGCCAATAGCTTCACTGAAGTCCTCACTCTCCAATCTTCAGGCTCCTGTCATGTACCGTGCCACAAAGACTCCTTCCGGACCATTTCCGGACTCTGAACTTCTGGGTATTTCCTTCCGAACATGTTTCCGTTATTGTGTTTGCTTTAGCCTTACTTATTGTTTCAGTCTCCATTGTTAACCGGCTTCAGCCCGTCACCTTACAATAGTTATTGTTCCGGTATCCGGTTGTTGAGCTCAGAATATAATCCGCATTTATGCGATGTATTTCGAGTCTCTGTGCCCTGCCCAAGTCCTTGGGCGACCTGTGTTGTCTCCATCATGGTCTAGAATGGTCTCTTTACCAGTATGCTCCTTCCCCTAATTTTCTCCGCATTATTCCGCATTTTTTATGGACTTTGCCCTATTTTTAATCTTTGCAGGATCTGGGAGTTGACCCCTTGATCTCCCGAATATCCTGCTTCTTTTCGCATCATTTTCGCATCATTTTCGCTTCTTTGTTGATTTTCACACTCTGTGGCTGCTGCAACTGCATAGGATATTCCCACATATGTAATCCATGCCATAGACAGCGCCCTGAGTCGACCTCTGAGTCCTTAAGACTTACAGAGCTCGACTTAGGTGTGTAGCATAATTTCTTCTCAATGAAAAGACTTACAGAGCTCAACTTAGGCCTTTGGAATCGCTCTGAGGTGCACTGCAGCCAACACTGGTAACTTCTATCTCTGGACTGCGGACTTATTCTCTTTGTCTCCTCAGCTATGCTCGTATTGCTAACCACAGACAATTAGCTTAGTAGTATTTATAGTGGACTTGAAATGTAGCTGTACTTCAGTTTGGATATCTTGTTACTCACACTTGGTATCCTCATTCCTGTACTCTCCGTCTTCTGGAATACTATTCCGCTCTACTCCAAACTCCTAGTCTGACTTCCAGCCGTGTTCCTTTCAGTATCCTCTTCTTCTTACTCGCTCTCAATTTCTCCTCCATTTCCCTCCAACCTTCTTCTGAACCATTCTGACTCGGTCCGAAATTGAGGACCAACTTGTAGTCTCAGTCAGGGCATTGGACAATCACTTCGCTGCAGTCCTCACTGACGTGCACCAGCCTTCCGGACTCATTCCGGACTTCACTCCGGAACCTCGGAATCCAACTCCAGTCTGGACTACGGGCATGACTCTAACAGCTCCGTCCTCCATCCTCCATACTCTATACTCCGGCCTGAAGGTCTTACCAGTATGCAACTTAACATTGGCCTTCATCTCAGTGCAGACATCACTTCCACAGTGTCATCTGAGGTTAGAGAGATGCAGAATATCCTATAGGACCAGGCTGTAGGTTTGCTCTTCTACCTTGCTATTGCAACTTGTCCAGACATTGCACACACTCTGGGCAACTTGGCACATTTCACCAAGAACCCTGGCATGATGCACTGAAAAGTGGTCAAGCACCTCTTCTGGTACATCAAGGGCATGCTCAGCTACAAGATCACTCAAGATTCCAGCCCAATACAGTACTCTATTTGGGAGCTATCACTCCACATTGCAGACTTAGTCACAAGTTGAGGCTCTTGATCCCTAACAACATGGGATGAACTGACAAATCCATAGGGTGTTCATCATCCTCAGGCCAAGAAGTTTTTGAACATCTCAAGGATGATGAGCTTTGTCTCACACTACACAATGACAAGTCTACAGCATAATTCCAGTATGCCACAAACTGCATGAGATAGCAAATCACAGAGTACAGTTCATAGTTGCTTTAGAGGTCCTTTGTAATATTCTGTTGACCAGTATCTCAATCTCCCAAGGTTATACTACCCCTTCATCCCTGAGCTTTATGATCTGCTGTAAGCTATATCCCAATTCTTCCAGTATCTGCGTGCAATGACATCAAAATAATGAAACACCACATTGCATAGAAAAGCTACCTCTGAAGTGTGTTGAGAAAGCCAGGGAGGCGGCCTTCTCACTGGCATTCTCTTTCCATTGTACATGACTGCAGGTGCTACCATCTTAACTGCACCAGCTCTGGGATGCTGGATGGGAGTAGTGAGTGATGATGAAAATCACAGGAAGGAGATCACAACCTGCACATCCACCACCACTTCACGGGCCACAGCCTGGGGATGCTGAAAGGACTGCTGTATGTTGTTGATTGGTCCAAATGGTATGCTGCATCTGTGAGCACATGGATGTACTTATATTGGGTAGGACTTACCCTGTGCCTCGGAACCTCCCAAGCCAATGATCTCTGGTATTCTGCATTAGCTTTTTGGTAATGATATCAATGATATCTGCTCTATGTGCAACTCTGGCTGAGTTAGTTGAGAATCGGGGGTCAGAGGCTAGTTCTGGTTGCTTGAGAATACTTTCAGCAAGTATGGTGAACTGGTGCTTGACATAAGACAGAGTGCTAAACATGATCAAAATACATACTTGTCTGTCATTGCCAGCACCAATCATGATGAAACCGTCTTTGCAGGGAAAGGCTTGATACGGGACGATAGATGGGTGAGCCGTTCCATGTCGCCCAGCCTCCTGGCCAGCAATCAGATGATTTGAAGCAATATTCGCGAGGCCAGCCAGCTTTCAGCACTTCATCAGCGAAATGGACTGAGCATCAGGTGTCGGTCGGCATACCTGGGTTTCAAATAGGTTGCAGTCGATCCATGCACCCTTACCCGTCTGTTGTCGTGACAATAAGGCAGCCATGATCGCCCCATGAGCGTAGAGGCCAGTGGAGACGTCCGTGACTGCAACTCCAACTTTACAAGGTGGACCATTCGGTTCTCCAGTTCTGCAGGCATCAAATAGCCTATCAACGAGGGCACGCAGACGACTCACATGTGCATAAGGCCGGCTTCACCCTCGATAATGACATCATATCCTGCAGCCTGACGATGGGGACCAGTTTGACCATAGCCTACCTAGTGTGCAGTACTGTCGCATCGGAAGACGTGGAAGACCCACCAGTGATACTTGCGTAGACCAAGCGCGGATTAATCTTGTGACAGTCATCGTAGCCCAGTCCCAGTGTAGCGAGCTTTCCGGGTATGTAGTTTTCAACGAGGATGTCAGCTTGTTGAACGAGCTTGCGTATAATAGCGAGGCCTTCGGGTCGTTTGAAGTTGACGGTCAAGGAACGCTTGTTGCGATTGGCGGCAAGGAAATAGGCTGACTCGGGCGGGAGATGGGCAGAGTCGGCCGGAGCAGAGGGCGAAAGCGGGGCAGCAGGGGGATACCACGATCCTGCGGAATCATTGTTTCGAGAACAATACAATAAGAACCAGGAAGGCAGAGCTTACGGGTGTCGTCGCCGCGGGTGACCTCCTCGATTTTAATCACGTCGGCACCCAAGTCTGCGAGGAGCATGGTTGCAGTGGGACCGGCAAGAACGCGGGTGAGATCAACGATCTTGATACCGCGGAGGGGTGGCGGCATACCCTGGGCTGCATGCGCGACGGAGTACGTATGCGAGAGACACGAAGACAGACGGTTACGCTGGGCGAGGAGGGAGCGTACGGGCACCATGAGAATCGCTTGGGACGGGCGCATCGGCGTTGACGGTGAGGGCGTAGGGAGGGTGTACGATAGACGGTCAGTCGTACTGGTGGCCCGCGTCGCGTCGGGACTCGGAGTCGGAGGACTCGAGGAGGACGGGAATGAACGACGTGCGATTGGCCGGGCGGGTGATCGGCGCCGAGGGCCCGACGAGTGACGGAGGTCGGACGCGTCCCGTCACGCCCCTCGTCGGCGCCAAAGGGCAAGCTCTCTAGAGTCTCTCCCAGCCAGCTCGCACTTTGCCCGCCGTCTTCCTCCACCATCTCCTCCTCCTCCACCATGCTCTCTCGCCATGTCCTCCGCAGGCTGCCTTTGCTAGCTCATGGCCAGCAGCTTCTGCGCGCCGGCGCGCCTCATTTCCACCGTTCCCTCGCGACAGCCGTGCCCCCTTCGCCTAACGATCCATTCGCGAATGGCACGAACGCATACTATGTCGAGGAGATGTACAGGCACTGGAGGCAAGATCCCAAGTCTGTCCACGCCTCCTGGGACGCCTACTTCTCTGGTATGGACAAAGGCTTACCTAGCCAGAAGGCTTTCCAGCCCCCGCCCAACCTCGTCCCTACCCCTACCGATGGTGCACCGGCTCTCCACGCGGGTGGAGGTGCAGAGCTCGATGACCATCTCAAGGTATATCCTTATATAGTTCTTCAAGTTCATTCCCTAACCTCCTTTCAGATTCAATTGCTCGTCCGTGCGTACCAAGTCCGCGGTCACCATATTGCCGATCTCGACCCTCTCGGTATTCTTGACGCCGACCTGAATGACGTCCACCCTCCCGAGCTCGAGCTCAGTCGGTACGGCTTTACGGAACGCGACCTTGACAAGCAAATTGCTCTCGGGCCAGGTATCCTGCCCCATTTTGCCACAGAAGACCGCAAGACAATGTCGATCCGTGACATCATCGACGTTTGCAAGAAGATCTATTGTAAGTACCGTGACCTGTGGACAGTCTTGCCGCTCACTCGTCCGTGCAGGTGGTCACATCGGTTTCCAGTACATCCACATTCCCGACAAGGAACAGTGCGACTGGATTCGGGAACGCATTGAGGTACCCAGACCTTGGAATTACACCGTCGAGGAGAAACGTATGGTGCTCGACCGCCTTATCTGGTCCGAGTCTTTTGAGAAGTTCATCGCAAGCAAGTACCCCAACGAGAAGCGGTTTGGTCTGGAGGGTTGCGAGGCGCTCATCCCGGGTATGAAAGCTCTCATTGATCGCTCCGTCGAGCACGGCATCAAGCATGTCACCATTGGCATGCCTCATCGTGGTCGTCTCAATGTTCTGGCTAACGTGATTCGTAAACCCATCGAAGCCCTCCTCAACGAGTTCTCTGGCACCGCCGAGGATGACGACTTCCCCGCTGGTGACGTGAAGTACCATCTGGGTGCTAATTATGTCAGGCCGACCCCCTCCGGCAAGAAGGTTTCCCTTTCCCTTGTCGCTAATCCGTCACATCTAGAAGCGGAGGATCCGGTTGTGCTCGGTAAGACAAGGGCACTACAGCATTTCGAACAGGACGAGATGAACCATGCGACCGCGATGGGTGTCTTGCTGCACGGAGACGCCGCATTTGCTGGTCAAGGTGTTGTTTACGAGACCATGGGTTTCCACAACCTTCCGAACTACGGGACAGGGGGAACCATCCACCTCATTGTCAATAACCAGATTGGTTTCACGACCGACCCTCGTTTCGCTCGTTCGACGCCCTACCCGTCGGATATCGCAAAAGCCATCGATGCTCCCATTTTTCATGTCAACGGCGACAATGTCGAGGCCGTCAACTTCGTCTGCCAACTCGCCGCCGACTGGCGCGCGAAGTGGAAGAAGGACGTCGTCATCGATATTGTCTGCTACCGTCGTCACGGTCACAACGAAACCGACCAGCCTAGTTTCACTCAGCCGCGTATGTACAAGGCCATCGAGAAGCAGCCGACGCCCCTCACTCAGTACTCCAAGTACTTGATCGAGCGCGGGACGTTCACGGAGAAGGATGTCGAGGACCACAAGAAGTGGGTGTGGGGCATGATGGAGAAGGCGGCTAGCGGCGCCAAGGACTATGTCCCGACCAGTAAGGAGTGGCTCTCCGCGTCGTGGCCAGGCTTCCCATCTCCCAAGGAGCTGGCTGAGAAGACGCTCCCCTCTCGCAGCACGGGCTCGACGGAGGAGACTCTCAAGCGCATTGGCAACGCTATCTCCACCTACCCAGAAGGATTCACCCCTCATCGTAACCTCGCGCGTATCCTGAACAACCGCGGGAAGACCGTAGAGGAAGGACAGAATATTGACTGGGCGACTGCCGAGGCATTGGCCTTCGGATCTCTGGCCCTCGAGAAGGTTCACGTTCGTGTCTCCGGTCAGGACGTTGAGCGTGGTACTTTCTCCCAGCGCCATGCCATCATTCATGACCAAGAGAACGAGCAGCAGTACGTTCCCCTGAATGCCCTTGGTTCCGGCCAAGCGCGCTTTGTTGTCTGCAACTCATCGCTCTCTGAATTCGGTGCCCTTGGTTTCGAGCTTGGCTACTCCCTCGTGTCGCCCGACGCACTGACTATTTGGGAGGCACAATTTGGTGACTTTGCGAACAACGCTCAATGTATCATCGACCAGTTCATCGCGTCTGGTGAGCGGAAATGGCTGCAGCGCACTGGTCTTGTCATGAGCTTGCCACACGGCTTCGACGGTCAGGGTCCGGAGCACTCCAGTGGTCGGTTAGAGCGCTTCCTCCAACTTTGTGATGATCATCCGCAAAACTTCCCTACTGGCGAAAAGATGGAACGGCAGCATCAGGACTGCAACATGCAGATCGTCTATCCTACTACTCCCGCGAACTACGTACGTGTTTTATCGCCTTCTCTAGATGATTCGGACGCTCATGTTTGATGCCTGTAGTTCCACGTCCTTCGTCGTCAGATTCACCGCGACTTCCGCAAGCCGGTATGTCGGGTTCCGGTTCGCTGTTTGTCGTAAACTAATTGGTGTCTTATAGCTCATCGTCTTCTGGTCGAAATCGCTCCTGCGTCACCCCAAGGCACGCTCGGATCTCTCCGAAATGACCGGTGATACGCAGTTCCAACGCTACCTACCTGATCCTCACCCCGAGCACCTCGCTCCCCCTGATGCTATCCGTCGCCACATTTTCTGCTCAGGCACGTACGCTGTGGGTCCTCCTATACTGGTACTGATCTAGTTTTCGATGCAGGCCAAGTGTACCATGCACTCCTGCAGGAGCGCGACGACAAGAAGATTAACGACGTTGTCATCAGCCGGCTTGAGCAGATCTCGCCGTTCCCTTACGACTTGGTACGTCCGATGTTACTGACGATTGCAGCGGTCCTGAAAAGTGTCTGCAGTTGACCTCTCATCTCGACAAGTACCCGAACGCCGACATCGTGTGGTGTCAGGTCAGTACTCATTTTAGACCGCTATATCATTATTTGCTGACGTTCTCACAGGAGGAACCGCTAAACAACGGAGCCTGGACGTACGTCGGCCCACGTATCTTGACCGCGGCGAACCAGACCGAGCACCACGTGGGCAAATACCCGTTGTACGCTGGTCGGGATCCTACTAGCTCGGTGGCTACTGGTAGCAAGGTTTGCTGTTGCGCACATTCCTCATGCACTGCTGTTACTGACGACGCACGCAGACAATGCACAAGAAGCAAATCGAGGCGTATTTCGCCACCGCGTTCGGGCACTGACAATGAGTTTGGCTTCGTTCCTCGTTGCACACACTACTGTATCCTCCCTACATACGTGAATGATTCGCAGATACTCGAGCTTAGGCCTTGTCACCTTATCTAGTAGTACACCAGCCTGGGGCGAGTGAAATGGATCGGTAATAGCAATGTCTGCACATCAGTTGAACAACTAAGTCTTCCTCCGCTTCCGCTCCCGACCTCCGCCGTCTTCTCCGAACTCTTGCCGGAGTTTCATGCCGGCAGCCTTCATGTACTCCTTCCGTTTCTCCTTTTCCTTCTCGCTTTTCTTTGCTTCCTCCTTCTCCACCTTCTGTCGATGAGCAGCGCGACGCTGCTCTTGCTTCTCCTTCCTCCGAGCTACCTGGTCTTTGCGCAGTGCACGGATCTGTTGAAGGAGTGCGATGGCTTTCTTCTCCTCAGGCTCCAGAACTACGGCGCGCTTCTGCAAGTAAGTTTGGCGATGCTGCTGCTTGACCAGCTTGGGCTTGGAAGCATAGGGAAGTGTTGCCTGCAGCTTCTTGGGGACCTTCAGCGTGTTGAAACGCCGAACAGGCCGCTGAATGGGCTTGTAGGTGGAGTTGACGTTCGTCGGCGCCTTGAAGCCCTCCTCTCTGCGGACTTGGCCGGTGAGACGCATGCCCGACCACTGATCCTTCTGCGACAGCAATAGCGACGTCACAGGGTTGTAGTACTTCCTCGGCTGTATTGAGTACCAGGCACGCAGAAACACGATGTCTGAAAAAGTCAGTTGCGCTGGCATTGGCTGAGACCCTGGCAGGACTTACCGCTCATTAGGATCTTATCCTCGAAGGTAGCTCGGAAAGCGCCATCCGGCTTTGCGAGTGCCTTCTTCACTTGGCCGCGAATCCCTGAAACAGTGCGGATGTTCGCGCCTTCGAACTTGGCAACCTCGAGTGCGCTGTTGAACATGTCCTTAATGAACGCGGTATTCTTGAAGATCTTGTACGGTGCTCCTGTGAGCTTCAGTTTTTTCACGATCTTCGCTGACCTGTCGATGTCAAGGACAACGCCAGTAGCTGAGAGCCTGAACCCAGCAAGATCGCCCGACAGGGAGTTGAATGCACAGAATCCGGTGTTAGGCAATGATACCGGACCGTAGAAGGTTGCGTAGCAATGCATGTGTTCTGGAGTGTACTTGAGCATCCGCATACGAATGGAGTGGTCATCGAGGGAGTAGATGGGAACGGTCTGGAATCTCCGCCAACCCAGAGAGAAGATTAGTGGGTCGTTGGTTTTCAGAGTCTTTGTATACCATCGATGACGCTTGATGCGGACCTGAAGATACCCAAAGCGCTCCTCGGACGCGAGGAGGCCGCCGACAATGATGGGATACGACGGATCAAAGTTCTCGACTAGCTCGCAAGGAACATTCTCAAGTTCGATGCGAACGTATGTCCCCGGCCGATAACCCTCAACGAGGGCGCGAGCCCCGGAGTCGATTCCTTCGAACTCGGCGCGGTTGAGCTCGAGTTGTCGCGTCAACTGGCCCTTCTGCTCCTCGTAGAAGTCCGTCTTGACGCTCTCGGGGTCATCGTATTGCTCATCAAACTTGCGCTTCAATGCTTCCTTCTTCTTAGCCAGAGCCGTGTCGCGTGCAGCTTCAAGATCGCCTTCATCATCCGCCCCCTCAGTCTGCTCTGCCTCACTGCCATCGGCCTCCTCGACCTCATCAGCTGAACCGCTAATAAATAAGCCCCGCAACGAGTCGAGAAGCTCTTCATCTTCCCAGGCTTTCATTTGTTCCGGGTTGAGCGAGTCTTTCGATGTATCCACTTCTTCGGTTTCTTTGTTGGATTTCTTGACGACCGTGAAGAAGTCCTCGTCCTCCATGCCATCGTCAGACGGCTCGCCGTTAGATATGCGAGACTGCTTGCTAAGTATCTCTGTGGGTGACAGAGACGTCAAGTAGATAAGCTTCGTCCAGTCCCTCCAACGATTTCGCTGCGACTCCTGTGCGAACAATGCCTGTGCCTTTGCCGCAAGATCTGACTTCCATCTCGGAATGTCTTTGTCAGTAGCCCCGTCTGGTTCTTCGTTAGAGTCAGGAAGATCGGGCAGGTCCGCAGTTTCATCTTCACCTACAACGGCGCCGTCATCATCCTCGCCTCCCAGGTCTGAATCACTGTCAGCGTAATCAACCTCTCTTCTTTGGCGGCCTTGTGACGGCAAGTCTTGGACGGAGCGATGCACGTTCCGGCGGGATGAACGCCCCCAGTCACTTGGGCCAGCACCGTCCTCTTCCATTTCATCTTCGTCGTTAGACAAGTCATCCGACGCGTCGTCGTCGTCGTCGAGATCACTCCCGGCGATATTTTCGTCATCCCCTTCACCCTTAGCTTCGCTTTCTTCATCCTCGCTTTCATCCGACATGTCGGGTAGACGACTTGGACCCGCCTGGACGATGAGCGGTCTTGATGATGAACCGAATAGCCTAATCTGACTTTTGACCACGGCGTCTTCGAGTGTGGACTCAACGTCCTGCAGGTCCATTACCATCTGCTCTCCTTCGCCTTGGGGAACTGAAGCGCAACAATCAGCTGAGTGACACCAAATCATCTCTCCTGGACTCACTGTCTACTGCGCCGCGAGTGAAGCTCCCAGGAACATTGACATAAACGGCATCCTTGTCATACATAACACCTCCGACGTCACTCATGGGAGCATGCACGAGCAGCTTCTTCTTTTCACTCAGCTTGCGTCGCTTCTCTGAATCTGCGTCGGGAAGAGGGCACGGATCGCCGAGCGCAGTGACGCTCTTGATGCTCAAATCGCCCACGCCCGGTACATGCACTTTCGTTCCGAGACGAAGATTCGTGCCGCGCAAGTAACCGTATAGGGTCACAGTGCGGTCGCTTGTGCCCTTAGAAGTTCGGACCTGTTCGCGTGGAGTCAGATCTTCGAGACGATCAGCAAGGAGGTAGGGGTGGGAGTTGCGGAAGACGAGAGGGCGAAACTTCATGACGCTGATGAAGCGCGACAGGTTGAGAATCTCTGTGTCAGGATATCGACCGTTCATAACACCGGAGAGATAGAAAAGTTTTGCGCCTTGGTAGATCTCGGTCCAAAACCGTTTCTTGAGCGCTTTCTTGGTCGCACGAAGCGTTGCGGCCTTCTTTATGAGATCCAAGTGTGTAAGAACACCGATGACTTTCGGAAATCCGTGAGATTGGAGGATGTTCAGGAACTCGAAAATCTCCTGCTAGTGGGTAGGTACATATTCACTGCAGTCGAGAGAGATTTTCGCACCATTTCAAACCCATAAGAACCGTCGATCATAAGCAGTACGAGATCAGCTACTTTGCCAATGTCAATCATGGAGTTGAGGTCGTTGTTGCATTCGATGAACGTAATACGTTTCTTCTTGCCGCTGACAACGGTGACGGGTCCCTTGACCTCGTTGAGAGTCTGTTTCGTGTAGCGGCGCACCAGGGATTTGAGCAATGTCGTTTTGCCTACTCCAGGAGGTCCGACAATCGCTACGATGACCGGCGGAGGCTGGTCGTCTGGCGTCCGGTTGACCAAGGGAACATGGAGGCGGGTCTGGTCTCTTTCAACTTTTCTTCTGCCCTGCCTATCTGCGCGGCGGCCAGACTTTGGTGCAAATGCCTGCGAGAAGGCTGAGAAAGCATCAAACAAAGAGGAGACGGATCGGCGCACCTTTTCATTGAAGCCATGCTGCTTTTCCTTCCCCTTCGACTCGTTTTTCCTTTCTGCCTTTACACCCGACCGTGACGGGCGATGTGGTTTGTTTGACTGCTGGTCCATGGCGAGGACGACGGACGCTGAACAAGGTGCCAGTGGCGCTGCGAAAAAGGGCGTCGCGATCACGTGCAGACCGCGTCTTGTTGAACGGAGGGCGAGCGCCGGCTACAGCCAGCCAGCTCCTCCTTGCCGGCCCCGTCTTTCCCACCGTCTCCCTTGTACTTGCCCGCCTGCCTAGCACCTCGCCCTTCCGCGATACCCTTGCGCGATGTCGAGGAGATCTTCTACCCTCGAGCTTAGCATCCATGGTGACGAGCTCGAGCACGATCGCATCCAACTCGAACACAATCTACAGCACACCGACTTATCTCTCCATCTCTCCTCCACACCTGACGACGACTACTCAGACGTTGAGTATCCTCGTCACAACTCTGCGCCATCGCCCATCTCTGGTTTCCTATCCTTCGAGCAGCGGTCTTCCGATGGTTATGATCCCATCGAACACAGCCAGTACAATGCTTGGTCTATGCGCTCTTTCAACGATGACAACGTCGTCAACCCGTATGGTGGCGAGACCATATCCACTGCTGCACATCATGCCAGCGCGCTCACGCTCAGCGCGGGGCTGGGAGGTAGGACAAACCGTCGAGCGGATGTCAGCCTAAGTGGCGCGGAATATGATCCCGAACGGCCCCTTCATGGCATCATGGCCAACATGAACAGCCGCTCCGATTCCTCACAAGTTGACACTATCAAGTCAAAAGGCCCGGTAAGCTATCGCCTCCTTCTGTGCATTACACGGATTGACGTCGACGAACCACCCTCGCCCTGTCTCTTTCCTGTCGATCTCAATCGACTAGATTTCAGTTTCTGCACACTTTGATCCTCTCGTTGTCGAGGATACCGCCGAAGTGGACCGTATTCTTCAATCTGGCCACGCGACACCCCCAGCGTCCTCGCTGCAGTCATCTAGCTCTTCATCCGCCTCTGGCCCTGGTTCTCCAAGGCCACAGTCCCCTGCTGTTAGACCCAAGCTATCTGATGCCCTCAGTAGTGCTGCGTTTTCGCCAAAGCGGCCTCGCAGTGCTCAGGCTCAGCTCCCACGCATTCCTGGACGTTCATCGTCTGCTGCGCACCTGCAGGAGCCATTTCGTCAGTTGTCCCCACCAGTTATTGCTGAACGGCATTTTGCGCCTTCTCGTGAGCAGCGTCCGACGCAGTCGCCTCGCTACGATCACTATCAACAATCCCTCTCTTACGCTCAAGTCGACCCCAAAGTCAAAGTTCATCCCGCAACGCCTTCCAGCGCGAATGGTTCTAAGTTCACCAAGCTTGCTCGTGGACTCGCGCAAGAGATCGAAGCAGAACAGGGACGCCGAAATGGCGCACGACATGTTCGCGGACTGAGCGGGACCCCCATCGCGCAAAGCACGGTGCGTAGTCCTCGGGTGGCATTGGATGCCAAAGAGAGAAGCCCGTTCAAGGATGTCGCCAACCAGGTACCGGCACCAACTCCCAGGTCTGTCAAACCGAGGACCCCGTTCAAGAGCAGAGTTCACCTTCCAGACGTGACGGGGTTGACGAGCGCTATTCTTTCCCCGGCGAGAGCACGGTTGGATTATCAAAAGTATGATAGACAGGAGGATGGTGAGCTTGAAGGTCGGTAGAAACTTAAGTGACGACGATTCCCATGAGCTCAACCTTTCACACATTCAACAGCCAAGCTCTTCGCTACTTTAAACGCAGTGCAATCTAAGCTTGCATTCCTCGAGTCCGAGAATACTGTCTCTCGCCGACGAGTCCATGAACTGGAGCTCGAATTAGAAGCATGTAAACAGGAGGTGGCGAGAGAACGCACCAAGGTGGAGCAACGCGAGGAGCTTGTGGCGCGGCACGCCGCTGTCGTTCTCGAGAGGGAGAAGGAGAAACTGGTAGACATAGGACGGCAAATGCAGAGCAGAGCCGCTGAGATGCAGCGCAGAGACGCCCAAGTTGAGGCGGGCCAACAGAACATCAACGAGAATAAATACAAGGAGGCCGTGGAGGAGAAAAAGGGTTGGTCGCTTCATCACTTCCACAAATTCGGTCACTTACGTTGACAACAGCTCTTGAAGCTCTCATCTCAACTCTTCGCAATCATCTAGCTCGGCTCACTAGTGAACTCACTGACCATCAGCGTCTCCTTGGAGAACTTCGTTCTCTCCGTGATTCGGATGCGAGGGCCTTGGCGGAGAAGAGTAAAGACATCGACACGTTGCGACAGGAGGTCGAGCGGTTAGCGGGCGAAGTCGAAGTCCTCAGAGGTGTAATTGAAGAAGGTCTTCGGGAACGACGGTATGCAAGAGAAGTCTCAACACACGATGGCATAAAAGCAGCGGGAGACGGGCATACTGAAGACGTGACGACTAGCGATGAAGAGGAAGTTGAAGTGCCTGATCACTCGTTTCACCCAGCTCAGACGCTGGACCCGTCAGACTTCAGTGAATCCGAGGATGAAGATGAATCTACCGTATCTGCCCCGGCAGGCCGCCACTCGCCTGTCCTGCCTCCCATGCAATCTACAGGCGCTGGCGACAAGACCTTGAGGACGGATCATGCCACTGTCGGTTCCTCCCTCCAGGTTGACGACATCAGTACGAGGCCATTTGTTGATGTCGATGAGGTCGGCCGCATCTCTACGGATCTCCAAGACCGGCGCTCCGAACGGTCAACGTCGTTGGCAATGCAGCGATCTCGGTCCCTGAATCAGTCTCTCTCAGACTCGCAAGTTTTATCGCGCTCCGTTTCTCGCTCCGTCTCGCCGACTGCTTCGTTACATTCGTCTAAGACGAGCAGCGTCGGATCAACTTCTAGGCAAAGCAGTCCGGCCGATGGCGAAGGCGAACCTCCAGAGCCGACGTCGCAAGAGCACCCCGCACGCGAACTGTCGCCCTCTCGTGTGCGAGAGCCAGCCGTGACCCGATCGAGCGTACCCACTCCCGTTCATGCCTTGCGGCAACCTGGCATGAAACAACGGGAGCCATCGTCAAGTACTCAGCCAGACGGACCTCCTGAGACACCTTTCCCCAAAATCCACGGAGAGCGGCTGGAGCGCTTGTTCTTCTCTGCTCCAGAGCATAATGCACAAACCTGCACTGTATGCCACCGCCGCTTGAAACGGCAAGACTCCAGGGGTGTCGTAGACGATCGTCGGCCGTTCTGGTCAGTCGGACCCGGTACGGGCTGCGAGAGACAAGAGAACGACGATGAAGGCTTTGCTGAGGGCTCTGACGATGATCTGCATCCTAGCCTCACGCAAGAAGGCAAGGGAAAGGAGCACCAAACCGACAAGCTGCCTCCTCAAACAGTGCTGTCACGAGTCATCCGGGAACTTGAGGATGACTTTACACACTTCAAGAGGTGCGTACCGTGGTGCTACGAGTGTTTTGATAGCCCTCATTGTGCCTGTCTAGTATCTACGTTGAACTGGCTGATCAGTACAAACTCATGGACGCTGCGTCCAATGTGGCCAAGCGCAACGTGGTCGCTGGGCATCTCCGCGAGGTTATTGATATTTTGGAGCAGAAGGTACGCCGGCCAAGGCGACCCTCGTGACACCGCTAACATGTCCACAGGGTGATCAAATTGCATCATTGTACGACCTCCTTACGTTTAAGGACAAGCCTACGTCCCAATCAAACGTCCCTGCCAGAAAGACTCGGGCCGTCCAAGTCAATACAGCCTCATGGGGCCGTGCACGTGGCTTAAGGACTCGACCCGTCATCATATAGGCACTATTCCCTGTTTCATATGCAACAGCTGGAACGAACCTGTGAGGGCTCATGGCGTTCTGTTCGGTATGGTATATATCTTGTATGCATCCATATGTATCATCGAGAAGGACGAACTTCCCATCATGCTGTTCTTTTGCATGTTTTCATCGCTTTGTTTGCAATCTTTCGGACTATCCACAATGTAACACATACATCCGTTAGATCATCAAACCCGACAGGACGGCCTACTACATGTACTTCAGGCCGTCCGTCGAACAGCGCTATTCTGGATAGACTGACAGAATTGAATACATAGTCTCGCACTAATGGGCAGGTGTCTAACTCAGGAATAAGACTAACAACATTAGCACTAGTCATTACGAGTCGTCAAACGGTCATGAATGTCATGAGCTCAATTACTACTACAAGGGGGGGCCGGGAACGGACGGATGGAGTCAACGCTGCATACCAGGGGCATGTGGGTGATGTGCGAACTCTTGCCCTGCTCTCGTCTTCACTTCCTGCCAGAAAGTGTTCCACTTGGGTCCTTTCGGCTCTTGACTCGCTTGAGCGTTGGCGGATGCCGAAAGCGGCGTAGGTGACGGTGAAGTGGGCGTATATGCCGCCTGCACGCGCTCTATAGCACGAATGAGCGACGGCGTGGCTGGGACCGGCGTGAACGGTGGCACGGGAGATGTGGATAGTGAGGACGACGCTGCCTGCTCAACAGCGGTGCGTTGGGAGGATGGTAGTGCGCTGCTGGGCGTTTCACCCTTCGCCTTGAGGGAGTGTCGACGCAAGAAGCCGGGTTGCCAGTGTTCTCCGTCGAGTTCGCTGCGTTGACGTGATGCACCGGCAACAACGTCCTCCTCGAAGTCGGAATAGTCAGGCGTCTCGACCCCTGCCTTAGCCATTCGCAGATGCCCATTCTCGACGTCCTTGTCAAGGGTGTCGAGATGTTGATTGTCGTCATTTGCCAAGGTGACAGAGCTATTCCTGCTCAACGATGGTCTATGCTCGATGGCCCAAGTCTTGGTAGGGGGCTTGAGGTCATCGACATCGGAATTATCGTCGCTGCTTGAGGACAAATCGTCGACGTTCAGTGGGCTAAACTTGACTGCCTCCCGAGTACGGCGAAACCCACGGACTCCCTTCTTGCGGTGCTTACGGAGGAATGTCGGTTCGCGGTGGATCTGTGGTTCGGTTGGCGTAATAACAGTAAGAGAACGCTGTTTCTTGAGCTTGTATGAGGATGGTATGGATTGCTTGAGGTCCGCGTCGGTAGGATAGATGATCTCCGAAGGGACATCCTCAGCGGTATGGTGTCCGAAGACTCGAGACCAGAAGGAAGCGAGAGGCCTAAACGTACCCGCCCTGTCCGCCTCGTTGGGGAGCATCGAAACATAGTCCGCGAGGTAGCTGTCCCATTTCTTCACAGAGTGTCAGCCTTCGGGAGGACGATGAGAGGCACATACACGTACCTCGGCCGGATTCTCTCCAAGCTTGCGATGAAGGAACCAATCGCACGCACAACCGCCCAATAGGAATACGCAGTACACTGTACTCAAGCCCTTCTCGATGCTGCTTCCCCACCCATCCGCGTCAGAAATCCAGAGGCGCTCCCAGACCTCCCTCCACACGGGTATGTCTGCCAATGTTGCGATAGATAAGACAACACCGAATGCACCGGCAGATGAAGTGGCAACACGAAGGAAGGCGTGCTGATACTTGGCCAAGGGCAATAGACAGAGGATCAGGCCAATGGTCGTGAAAATCGACACCAAGACAATGCGGGCGACCAGCGACGGATGTATCATGACAGAGCAGGCGACACCAAACGTGGAACTACACAACATCGACCCAGTGAGCACTTCTCTACAGTATGCGACTATGTACACTCACTACCCGGAAATGCCTGCAAGAACCAAAGCCGCGTACTTCCATCGGCCACCTAGAAACATGCAGCACAACGCAGATAGCAACCATACTGCAAGGAAGGACTTCGACGATAAGCCCGCAGACGTGGTGACGGTCGGGACGAGCAAGGCCAGAAATGTCACCAAATGAACTTTGGGAAATGTATCAGCAAGGAGATACGGGCACCCCGCAAATGACGCACCTGCGAAGATGTATCCGCTTACAATCCCACCTACGCCTCCTGCAAACATGGACAACCAGCGGAGTGAGCTCTCGATGCGCTTCAGTTCAGATGCGTTATGCGGCAGCGGTGTCACAGTATTACGCCGGGGGGGAAAGACACTTGTACGGTCGAGCGTGAGGAATGTACCTGCAAAAGTGAGTACGAACGAGATGAGAAGGAGCGGGAGAGCATATGCCAAGGTATAGGAAGTCGAGTCGAGCAGGCTCCCCAGGGAGCAGTTGGTACAGTTTGACACCATGGCGATTCAGAATCGCCAGTGATCCTCCGGATGAGTACGCAGCCGTCACAGACAGCGAGCAGAGCCCATCCAGTGATGTCGCGACGGAGTGGGACGATGAGCTCAGAGCGTGATGCTCAGGGAGATCGACTTCGGATCGACTCGCGCCTGGGAGTAGTGTGGCAATTGCCGGTCCGTATTTTTCTCAACTCTGCGTCCATGTCTCCCTTCAAATTCGTTTCGCTTCCTCGGTCCTCCTTGCCGCCAGTCGCCTCCAGAGCTCGATTACACGGCACTGTGCCTTCCAGTGCGACGCCGTCATGGCCAAGATTGCAGCCCTCAAAGGTATCTCTCGCAGGCATGCCGCCCCAGATGTCCACACCCGCAAAGCGAAGAAGCGTAGCTATGCCTGGGTAGACGTGTCTGACGACGATGTGCACGTTAAGCCCTCAGGAAAGCATAAGAGCAAATCCATGAAGGGATTCGCGACCCCATTGCAACCTGCAGACATAGATCCAAGAAAGAGGCGGCGGTTCAGTACACCAGGAAACCCTTCGCTGAACGGACCCCAGTCACAATGCATACAGGCCCAGCGTGCTGGCCTACCTATTGCCATGGGTGTGCCTTTATTCTGTTCGTTCTTGTGACCAGGCTTGACGCATTCTGTTCAGGTAAGGATGCCCTAATCGAAGAGATCCGTAAAAATGATGTTAGCATCCTGGTTGGTGAGACGGGATCAGGGAAGACAACCCGTACGTTTCTTCTGTTCGTCACACTTACAACGTGGCATAACCGTCTGTACCAGAGGTTCCACAGTATCTCCTCGATTCAGGCCTCGCGGGTCAGGGTATGATAGCTATCACCCAGCCACGAAAAGTGGCCGCTACTTCGCTCGCAGCGCGGGTAGCAACGGAACAGAACGTCTCAGTTGGCGCTTTGGTTGGCTACTCAGTCCGTTTTGATGAAGCTTCGTCAGATGAAACTCGGATCAAATACGTTACAGACGGCATGCTGGTCCGCGAACTACTCGGTGACCCTCTCTTGTCACGGTACAGCGTAGTTATCGTCGACGAAGCGCACGAGCGTACGCTACGTACGGACCTCCTCATAACCAACCTCAAAGATATCCAGCGGAAGCGCAATTTGCCCTCAGACGCGAAGGGAAAGGGTTCGGTAGCGAAGCTCAATCCTCTGAAGATCGTCATCATGAGTGCTACACTTGATGCTGACAAGTTCAGCAACTTCTTCGGCGGGTGAGATTATTGTCGTGGATTTGCGCGCAGTGAATTCAAGTTGACTCCTCACAGCGCCAGAGTGACATACATTCAGGGGCGTCAGTACCCTGTCACCATATACCATACAACAGTCAGCCAACCCGACTACGTCGAGGCGGCAATGCGTACCTTTTGGCAGATACATATGGATCAGCCTCCTGGTGACGTTCTCATATTCTTGCCAGGTACTGTGAGTCGTCTTATCGAGTGTCTTTGACTGAGTTGTTTGGTCTCCAGGGCAGGAAGACATCGAAGGTGTAGACCGGTCTATAAAGCTGTTTGCCGATAGATCACCCAGGGAATTGCCTTCCGTGAGTGCTTATAGGCGCCTTCCGTACCACGCAGCAGGTCCAACAGTAGACGTTGCGCAGATCGTAGTATGCCCCATGTATGCTGCCCTACCATCTAGTCAGCAAGCAAAAATATTCACGCCCGCTCCACCTGGCTTTCGAAAGTGCATTTTAGCCACCAACATTGCGGAGACGTCAATCACAATTCCCGGTATTAAGTACGTAATCGACACTGGCAAATGTAAGGAGAAACGATATGTTGCTCGCGATTCTGGGACTGGTGAGCAACTGTTTGTTTCAGGTATACGTGTCGCTGACTGCTCGTCAAGGCTTCGATACGTTGCTCACAAGGGACATCACGAAATCATCTGCCATGCAACGCGCCGGTCGCGCCGGTCGCGAGGTAAGTCGGCGCATAAATATATGGTGGCATGCGCAACTAATTGGCCACTTAGGGCGAAGGATTTTGCTTCCGGTTATACACAGAAGAGGCTTTCGATGCCATGCGAGAATCTGCGGAACCAGAGATCCGCAGGTGCTCCTTGACATCCAGCATGTTGCAGCTCCGATGCCTTGATCAGGACCTAGAGGAACTGGACTTCATGGACAAACCCGACCAGGAGGCTAGTGAGTAGTATTGTCGGTCATCCGGGTGAAATTCTTGTTGACTCTGCCTTAGTCGGCGCGGCCCTGAAGACGTTGTATCTACTCGGCGCATTAGACCGCAAGCGAAATCTTACAAAGCTCGGCCGAGACATGGCAATGTTCCCTTTGGAGCCCAACCTAGCGCGGGCTGTCGTCGCCTCTCGTGAGTTTGGGTGCACGCTTGAGATCCTCGATATTGTCTCTGTTCTTTCGGCGTCGTCCAAGCCGTTCTTCGACTCATCTGACGAACGCGAAGCTGCGTCGGAAATACGGCGCAAGTTCCGACATCGCAGCGGAGACCACATGACTATGCTGAACGTCATGCGTTCCTACCAAGAGATCGCGGCGTCGGAGAAGAAGAGCGGGCGGAAGGATTGGTGCAGGAAGCAGTTCCTGAACGAGCGATGCCTGGCCGAGGCACAGGAGATTCGCGATCAGCTGCGGGAGGTCTGCTCGCGAATGCAGATCGATTGGCATGCGTCTTGTGGGGAGGACGAGCAACCCGTGTTGAAGTGCCTTGTTCGAGGCTTGGTACAACATGCTGCCTACCTCCAGCCGGATGGATCGTACAAACAATTGATGGGCCCTTCTGTGCGTCCTCTTTTCTACCAGCTGGTTGTATCCAATAACTCCTGGCGTCTGGATAGATCGTCAAAATTCATCCTTCATCGTCGCTCTGCGATAAGAAGGTAGCAGCGATCATCTACGACGAGCTGGTGAGTGCTTTTATTGGATGACCTTTCTAATGCGACTCACCTCGCTTGCGCTAGGTGTACACGACCCACATCTATGCTCGAGGCGTGTCAGCAGTACCACGCGGTTATATAGCTGAGGTCCCTATCCTCAATATCAAGGGGACATAGCATCGCGCGTTACAGCAGTCTTTTCATATTTCCCTTCTTGAGAAGCATTGCATGTTATCATGGCACTGGTCATTGCCTCCCACCTGTCACGCCGAGTGACATCAAGCTTGTACATGATTATACTATGCGGCTGCGTTGAATATTCGGTATATTAAGTATCAGAACACTACAGACCCAGCTATACATGGGTGCAGCCACTATACGGTGAGTAAGCGTGAAGGTGGCAAGGGATGCGTCATCAGAGGACGCGGCTACTCATCCTGAATCCCTTCCTTCGGACTGTACGTGGCTTCGCCCTTGAGAATCTTCTCGCCCATCTCCTTAGTACCGGGCTAGCCCACGTTAAGGATTCTGTTTTGCCTAGACAGCTGCGAACACGTACCTGGTGCAACACCTGATGATGATGACAACATCAGTCAGGCAGGAAAACCCGTCACAAGGTGTATTGGCCCCACCGTTCCTCGAATTTGCTGTTCGGTGGGATAGCGGGTCAGACTACATGCAGTAGGCGGTGACCGCAATGCGTACCTTTGCATAACCTAGGGCTATGTCAGATTTGTGTCCCTGATGATCATTGCGCTGGCGGTGGGTACTCACCGACGACCTCTTCCGCGAAGGAATGCCTTCTTGACGGTTTCTGGGGCGGCGGCGGCGCATTAGCGGTTTCAATAGGGGTCGACTCTGCGACGGTGCTCGCTCATCAGAACTGACGCGTGTAAACGAATCAATGCAGCGTACTCTGGTTGCCTTCATCTATGTGCGCAGCTTCCGGTATTTGTGGAGGTGGGGAAGTCGTCTGGCCGGCCTGTGGTAAGGCGGGGAAACGGGAGTTGGTGAATTGATCGATGGAGGTGAGTATATGTACTTATACATACATTCTGGACGCTAAGGTCTGCATGCTCGCCAGTGGGAGACATCGTCGCGCGCAGTGTTGGTCGTTGCGAGAGCTGGTGAAGGTAGAATGGAAAGAGATGTGCTTGTGCGTTGCAGAGCTCGGGCTGGTGCTCTTAATAGTCCGGCCTCTGGCCTCTGGCCCGGCCCCATGAGCCACAATGACATCACACCGGCCTGAGCAGTGTAGACCTTACTGTGTTTGGCAGTTGTCCATAGGACCTCATGCGCATGCATCGAGACCGAGTCCATTCCTTCAGAGACCAGTGTAGTACTGTATGTATGGCACTGCTGCAACATAGTTACTTGCGGTGTTGCACAATGACACCGAACAGCATACCTCCATATAAGCGCATGCATACATACTTCGAGATCAACTAGCGCGCAAGCTTCTTGAATCTGCCACATGGTGTTCCCAGCAATCGACGTACTACCCAGGTACTATGTATGTGCGGGACTTGAGGCAATGTCGTGCAGAGTCCTAGACTATCAGAAAGTGCCTACTAGTCTCGCAGACAAGTCCTACTTCAACTGTGATTCCGGACGCGGTATACACGGCTCGGAATGATGCAGTGGCCGCATATTTGACACATTAAGCCTGAGATAGAAGACAATTAACTTTCATATCTATTATCTGCCAGATACCATGAAAACTCAAGAACCGCACCTATCTCCACGTTGTGCACCATCAGCCTACCCTCAAGACCTCCCATGGTAGTACATAACACACTATCTGCACTTTTCCCTCTCCTCGGTCTCCCAATGCCCACCGTCACTCGAATCGGCGTAGTGAGGTTGGAGTTAACCCACTCCTGTACGTTGTCTTTTATTACAGGTAGTGTCTACCTCCTGATCAGTTGGTTGCAGCTCTGGTTATGGGCGCAGCAAGATCGCCACCGGTACCTCACTAGTGGTTTGTTTGGCCATCTTGAAGCGCGATATGATGCAAGAGAATCCGGGAGACACTCTGCGGGGGGGGTGTCTCGCCCAGTGTTAGTGTGCTTCGATATTGTTACTCCCCGGCACACTTACCTCCTGTCATTGTCAGGGCTGGATGTCGGTTGGCACTGGGTTCTGTGCGTCGGGTTTCGGCCTTCGTGCGGACGTTGGGGGCCAGCAGCAACTCCTATCATAAGCCTTCGGTCTTACTGAGGCCGTGCTGATATTGACGTCCACGACGTTAACGTGAAATCAAAAAACCCAGGACCTATGCAAGCCAGTTGGGTCTTGTTAAGAAGCCTCGCTCTCGACTACTACCAATAGTTGATGTGTACGAGCTCGATCTAACTGGCACATTGCAGAGCAAATCAAATATGAACACAGTACATGCAGGATGCATGCGTTCCATGCATGACATGCGTCCGTTGGACAGAATGATCGAGTGCTGAGCCGTGCTCCTCCAGGATGTTTGAGTGTTGGATAGCATTACGGTCCTCCTATAGGCGATCACGTGTCGCCGAGCAGAAGGGAGGGTCTCCCCACTAAAACCGCGTTCGCTGTTGACCAACAGCAAGCATACAAAATACGGCGAATGACTGCACATTCAACCGTACCAAGTATGTACACATCGCAGCATACTACCGCTTCCGGAGCGAGGAAAATAATTGGACGAACGTTGTTCTCTCGAAATAGAAACTGTACATGAAGTTAATGATGAACTACTGTGCATGAGCATGAGCATGCTCACCAGGCGAGGAGACACCCAGCCAGGCAACACACGGCTGTCGCTATGTGTCCCGCTTGATTTGTCAGACGAGGCGGGACGTCCGTGTAGAGCTGCTGGCTCCATCGAGTCGCTCCTGCAGTGCACGCAAACACCGTAAGCACAGGGAGAGGCGGCACTGCCGTCCTCCATGCAAGCACATCCTGCCTTCCTCTCTGGCGGAAGAATCGCAGAGCGAACGTCCACGCGTACAAAGCCCTGCAAAGGAGGTTCACAACATTCGCCCAGACAAGGCCCGCGTCGCCGAGGCCGGCGCCCTTCGCGAGGCCGGCCGCAACGAGTACGAAGCCGAGGGAGAACGCGAAGAGCCAGCGGCTCTGTCTATGGAGGTCCGCGGGGGCAGCCGCGGAGGCGAAGAACGCCTCTAGCACGCCGTTGAAGCCCATCACGGGGATGTAGTAAACGTACGTGCGCAGGATCGTGGGTGCAGACGTGTGGAGATACTTCGGAGGGAGCACGAGGGAGAGAGCGAGGGGCAGGTACGGCGGGCCGAACGTGACGAGGAGCAGCAGCAGATGCGTGAAGAGCAGCAGAAGCGCGAGGAGCACGTTCGCGGCCGAGTGCAGAGCTTCCGGGTCTTGTTTCTGATCTGACAGGCTCTTGGAGAAAAACACACGGGACGTCTCCTCTATGGGCTGGAAGGCTATGCGGGCAACAAGGGACCCTGGCACGCATGGGTCAGCTGCAGCCTTCACTCACGATGTCTGAGAGCACAATCGACCGCACCGTAATTCGACGCAACGGCATAGCCACCTTGGTCCGCTAGAGGGCTCAGTCGGGAGACAAGGAACTTATCGCCTTCAGTGAGAAAATGCTTGACCACAGACTGGCCAGTCATGGCGGCTGAAAGACTGAGCAAGGGCGGATCAAAATACTTGGAGGACGTGCTAAGTTAACATCAGCTCTCCGCCAAACGAGAGACGGGGAAGACACACTTGCCATGCACCTCCGTGGTGATTCTTTTCGGCCAGAGTCTGATGCCGTACCCGTATGCGTGAACGTACGTCAGGAGAATGGCGAGGCCATATGCAGCCTGACCCATGGCGAAGGCGATCAGGGCCCGCTCTGCGTCGCCAATGATGAGTACTGCGAATGTCACGGTAGTTTTCATGACCACGGCGATTCCTTCGGCCCTGACGCGAAGGTCGAAGCACAACTCATTCTGAGCGCGAATATACAGAGGCTCAGACAACAGCTCCAGCGAGGCTGCTACGGCGTAGATCGCTACGCTCACACCGAAGTACGGCTGAGACGCGGTGGACGCGGAGGTATTAGCGACGTAAAAGAGTGGTATGAGGATGGCAGCGGGTATGCCCAGTAGGGTTGGTAGAATGGCGATGTTGGCCGCAAGAAGCTGGTTTTCATTGTTCGATGGCTTGGGCGCAGAGGAGCGCAGGAGGGCATTTCGGATACCTTCGCGGGAGAGAAAGAGGATGGTAGAGAGCAGGAGCTCGAAATGAATGGCAGCGGTGCCAAAGACTTGCGGAGAGACATAGCGCACGAGAGCCTGATTCAGCACAAAGGTGAAGGCCCGAGAAAAGAACTGGAGAAGAACGAGAGAGGATGCAGAAGCAAGTGCTTTGTTGATCAGGTCGGGCTTTTGTTCAGAAGCCATCCTCGGCCCGAGGCACAGGCAAACCTGAGTTGCGGTGGCGGTGGCAGACGATGGCCCGGGGGCGCGAATTGGTGCCCGCTCCACGTATGGAGGGGCGTCTATGCCACGTGACCGTGATGGTACTCGGGACGTGAAGTAAGTACTACGTAAATATGTGAAGATACTCGAATACTGAGGATTAAGTACGTTCAGAGACCCTGTGACCTGCAACGCCTCTTGCGTTGGTTCGACCTCATCTGTAGTACGTTTGCCAGACGTCATGATGATGATACCGCGATGGTTCCAACTGGGGCAGTTCCTGGCGCCGGGTCCGCTGGGAACTTCGCATTCATAACCTGGTCCCCCCTGGCGTTCGCGAACCCCAGCCAACTCGTCTCGTAATGTATACCCGCGTCTGCGCCGTCTCGCACTGTCACCCGCGTCGTGAATCGCGAGACAGCTGCACACACAGGGAGAGAGGCCTGACTAAAGTTCTGACGCTGCGTCGCATCCTTCGATCACGAAGGGTGGACACTCCTGCCTGTATACATTCCGCCGTAGACAGCGTGGGCCCATCCTGTGCCCTCCCCCTCGCCCCCTTACCGCCCCCCCAACCGTCGCCCGTCGCCCCGCGCAACCTCATCTCCATGCGCCATCCCTTCGCTAACGTCCAGTACTACTCAAACGAGACAGGTTACGATGACGCCTACGAATCCGAGGATGTTCCTTCCTCGAGCGAGAAATCCCACATCCAGCGCGCCTTGGTCATCCCTCTACACAAACCGCAACTAGACTTGGCACACCCTACTACACCCCAGACTCAGGAGGCGGCGCAGGTAGTCAAACGCTCCCGCCGGCTGGTTGTCTTACTTGGCGGACAAGACCCCGCCTCCGTGATGCCCACATACCGCCCTGGGAGTACCTTGAACGGCTGCCTTGCCATACTGTGCCCGACCGAGTTGCTCTCCGTCCATGTAGTTGTATGTGAAACTGTTCTGCGCAATCTGAACAATCCAACTGACGTGCTGTAGGTTCACGGTTACATCAACGCTAGCGAAATCGCCGGCCCTGGGCGAGGCCCAACGGAGGTACTCCACGAGGACCTCTACTCGTGGAATTCAGATAGCGACCCACCCCTCCCTTTCAGGATCTCCTTCAGGTACACCCTCCCTTCACACTATCCCGATCCCAGCTATGGCGATCGTCGTCCGCTCCCACCGACCTACCATGCGTACCTCTCCGGTATCCCGGGCTTCACCGTCCATGTGTCCTACCACATAGCGGTAGACATGCTCTATACAAAGCGTCAGGGACCGTCGTGGCGAAAGCGCAGGTGGTGAGCGCATCTCGTGGGTCCTCGCCTGCTAATTCGGGTGCTCACCGCTAAGCCCGCTGCACAGTTTGCGTGTGCCCATCCAATTGCAACAACTCACTCGCCCTGCCGCCAAGGGCCCCTTCCGCCTCAGCTTGGAGCAAAGCGCGGCCGGTCCTCGCACACTGTTTACGTTCCACATGCAACCTAGACAGCCTTGTCACGCACCGATAGAGATACATGTGAGTTGCCGTGTCGTACGCACCACTTTCCTCAACTTACCGCGCATTACGTGCCTGCTGCAGGTATTCCTACCGCAATCACAGATCTGTAGCCTTAAAGAACCCATTCCTTTCTTCGTAACATTATTCGCCAATGAGGCGGCTCTCTCACCCTTCTTATGTTATGCCCCGTTGTCTTCGGCGTCCTTCCACCCCTTGTCATCGCCGTCGGAAACATCCATCGATTCGCTGCAGCGAGCTCTGAAACTCCGCCAGAGCGCGTCCACGTGCCCACTCCGGATTATCTTACAGAGAACCACAACAGTTGACGTGGATCGCGCTGGTGTTCCCTGCGTTGAAGGCGGCGTGGGCCAGGATTTCGCCTCGAAGAACACCGGGCAGGCTGTGATCCACAACGTCAGCAGAGGGCCCAAGTCGATAACCTGGGCGGGCACAATTACGGCCAACCCGGACATTGGTTCAGGCGGATTTGTGGCGAGCGGTCTGAGGGTATCGGTGAGTGCGATGATATCACAATGGGCGGCTGCCAGATAGGCATGCCTTCGCGCACGGCAGCCCACTGACGTTGGGTGCTCATGCAGGACAGCATCGTGGTGTCTATCAAGCCGCCGGAAGTAGCGCGAGGCCGCTGGATGCCAATGTGTGAGATGATACCGGTGCAACTGACCACGGAGTCGTATGCGTGCTCCGCCGCCGTGCCCATGAGCAGCGTTGTCTGAAGTCTGGGCAGCCGGGACTATCTCTTGTTCTTGGATATCTAGGTTTCTCTCGGACGTGGCGGGCGTTCTCATCGACACGTGTATGTATGACTGGAGGAACCATCTGTTCGCTATGTAAATATGCGCCTCATGTATTGGGAGAACAGCCGTATGTACCTCGGAGAATTCAGCCACGGCTGCGGGAGGGCCCAGGCACTGGAAATGTTTCCTCCTTATTGCCGCTTGCTGAAGAGCCCGAGGAAAAAAGGGCGCGAAGCGTGCGCATGGGTACGCAGCGAGCAGCCCACGTTTGTGGTTGAATGGGCAGCAGTGATGATGAGGATGATTGACTGTGGCGGAGTGGGATGTGGCGGAGCGTGCGTGGCCGAGAAGGGCAAGGGGCGCCAGTACTTTCAAGTTTGGACAAGGAAGACTGGGAGAACGGATGGTGCGGCGGCGCACGCGGTCAGCCGGCGGTCCAGCATATGGACAAGTCGTTGACGAACCATGTCGACTCTCCACCCGCGGGTTGTGATCTCCGTGGCGTGTTTGAGCCAGAATCCTCGCATGCGCCTCTGCAGCTGCCCGGGAACGCGTCCGCTCGTGATTGGCACGCGTCCTCGAGCCGCCGCGACTTTCACACTGTGCCCTGCCCGTCAGACGCGTCGACGAGCAGCCAGCAGCGACCTCGACCGGGGGCGGCTGGCCACGCCTCAAAGGCGGCGGAGCGTGGGTCGGGACGGACGGAGAAGGGGGACAGAGAGAGTCAGAGTGCGGACGCACATGTTGCCCGGAAGCCTCTGACTCAATGCCGAAGTGGAGTCCATATGGACCGCAACTTGGGCGGCATCTCTGCCCTAAAAGCTCGCCCACTCTTCCAATGCACCCATCGACGCTCGCATCGCCCTCATGTCCGCGTCCGGCCTGCCTGCCTACAGGCCCACCTCCGTCCTGCGCTCGCCCGCGTCCCCCGTCTACACCGCCGAGCCCCAGGCGTACGAGCAGCGCCTCGCTCTCAACCGCATCCGCGAGCGGCCTTCAACAGAGTTCGTCAAGCAGTCTAAGACCGGCGGCGTGAGCCTGCGTCTCAGCGAGCAGGAGGACAAGGCGACACTGCCGGTGTACGGGTGCGGGGACTCGGTCGAGGGCACGGTTGAGCTCGCCAAGCCGGAGAGCGCGAGCAGCGTGGAAGTGCGAGTGAGTAGCGTGGCGTTCACCCGCTCCGTGGCGCGACCTATGATCGTTACCTCCAGGTCGAAGGCAGCCTCCGTCTGAAGGAAATAGCGGAGGGCGGCACCACGTCGCACAAGCTATGCTTGTCCGTCGTCACACTGTGGAGTCGTGAAACAGACCGCGGGCCGTGTCCTGCGTCTTTGCCCTTCAGTCTGACCCTACCTATGACCTTCTCGGACGGCAGAGAGACCTACGTTAGTCCATGTCCATGTCCCTCGCCTTTGTCACTCAACATTTATCTCCAGCCTCTTCCACCCACGCACCAGGCACGTCTCCCGGGCGTGCCAGGTTTTGATGCGACAATAGAATACATGGTCTGCGCCTCCGTGCAGAAGGGCAAGGCATCGAGTCTGCTACGCATTGGAAGCGGGTATGTATATGAATATGACATCGGTCGACGGCGTGTTTCTGACACCGCAATGTCAAGCACCGTATGGACCCCATTCATTTATTATCCTCGCTCTCGTCCTGCCGTCCCACTTCCGCGAATAGTACGGCAGTTGACAGGAGGCTACCCTACTTTCCTTGATACCACAGACTGGCGCTGCTATAAAGCCCTCATGACCACCAAAGTTTCTGGCCTGAACGATATTGTAACGATGGTGCGTTTGAGCCGCCGCGAAGAGTGCCCGCACTCACTCCGCACCAGTTCTACGTGCCCGCAGCCAGGGTTTTCAGCTTGTCTGAGCCCATTCCGTTCTATGTGCTTTTTGCGTCGTCGGCGATCTCACTTGCCGCCTTCCTCCCCTTGGGACCCACGACCACACGGCTATCCGGCCGTCAGCCCACCCGCGTGCAGCTCTGCCGGCAGACGAACGTCGACGTCCGGTATGCCATTGCTGTGGAGCCGGGTGCAGCTGCTAAACATTGTTCCAGCAACGAGGTCGTCTTCGGTACCAAGACGGATATCTGGCAGACAGTTGAGATCGGGGAAGGTGTCTTCAAGCACATGGTACGTGATCTTACAGGCGAATAAGCTTTTGGGATGCTGATGCATGCATGGCCGAACAGGGTGACGGCCCGGACTGGATCTGCTTCTCTGGCGAGCTTCGCGTCAATAGCCAAATTAAAATCGGAGGATTCAAGGCGGGCGGCCTGTCTCTTAAGGACTATCTCGTTTTCTCCATGACGCCCCCCGACCCAGCCAAGACCCCATTCAACGAGCTTCGACAGGTTGTTCCCATCCGTCTGACCACCGACTCGTGGACGAGCGATGGCGCCGGCCAGACTTTCTCGGCATCCGATTACTCAATCCCAATCCTCGCATCCGAGGCACGACCACCTGTCAACACCCTAGCTCCTGGCCATCCTTCCCCGTGAACGCACTATGCACGATTCTCCACTCTCCCTGCAACTCATCACATCCCACAATTATGCACGACACCCTGCATCCCGGAAAGACACTGGCTCTAATCTTAATTCATGCATGCAGGAAAAGCCTTCCGTAGCTATATACACGTCGTCGTATAATTTGCTGAGCGACGGCGGCATAATATAGGACTGTAGCGATAATGGACTGCCCTTTTGCAATAGTAGCCTAGTAACCCGTTTCGTAACATCAGATTCGGCCCTATGGCCCAATAAATTATGCAGTTGAAAGAGGACGATAGGGGCTACCAGCCCTTCCGTTAGTTTTTGCGAACTGCGTTGGGTCCGTACTCTTCCATCTCCCACATCCCGTTACATTCTAAGCTTATTAGACCGCTGACATTTCGAATACTTACGTCGGTGGCGTAATACCTTGTGGCGCAGACGCATCGGGAGGATTCGCGGGAGACGCCGGTGAGACTAAACACGTGAAGGCGAGTCTCGAATGCAGGCAGGCGCCCTGCAAACGTCCAGACAGGGACGACGACCACGACTGTACCGCCTGCTTCCTGTCCGCCATTACCGTCATCAAGCCGAGGCTCACCTAGGGCCTGCATCACTCCTCTTATATCCTAGCCACGACAGTACTCTACCTCAACGTTAACGATATCCGCGCATAATCATGTTCCATCTCCTCCCACTCCTCATCCTCTCTGGTCTCGCTCTCGAAAGCCGCTCTCATCCTGTCGACTGGTTGCGCAAATATTCTAGCAGCGGGAGAGAAGAAAGCAGCTGGCTTTGGGGCTGGGCATGGGCCGCAGACGGTACCGTTTCTGTCGTCGACCGATCGCCTCCAGTGACATTTCCTGCAAGACCGGCCTCCTTCGGCGCTGAACTGAGCGATCCCCTCCTGGGATACGTGATACCACTTACTGCCTTTACTGTTCCCTGTAACGATCCAACCTCGAACCTGACTTCTCACCATCGTGCCAATCCTGCCTTGGGATGCCCCCAATTGTGCGTTCGCGGACGTCACGCGCCAGACCCCAGCGAGTCTTGGATTGCTCTGGTGCAGAGGGGCGGGTGCCCGTTTATCGAGAAGGCGCGGCAGGCACAGCAGCTCGGTGCGCGTGCTATTGTAGTCGGCGGCGACAGAGACAATCCGGACGCACTACTGAACATGTACAGCGAACGTATGTATCCTCTGGTTCAGTTTCAGATGCTTGGCTGATTAAACCAGGCGAGTCGTCTGACGTCGTCATTGCTGCTACTTTCATCCGCTATTGGGATTATGTCGAGTTGCTGTCCATGATCTCCGCATCAAACACAACGCACTCTGGGATGCAAACACTCTCCCTGCTGCTAAGCACGGAGTACTCAGCATGGGAATGGTACTCGTGAGCCCTGATTTACGTGTATGCCCTACTTCCCTTACATTCTATGGTCTAGGCCCATCATCACCTTCATTGCCATTCTGCTGCTGCCCTCTGTCCTGACGTTCGTCACTCTCCTGGTACATCGTTACCGTATGGCTCGCCAGGCCCAGCGCGACCGTGCACCGGAAGCTGTGGTCCATAGCCTCCCCTGGCGTGTCTGGACGGGGACGGGTTGGGAGAAGCATGAGGCAACATGCCCTCCGACAGTCTGCCGGGACATCCCTTCGGATCCAGATCTCGACCTCGAGCAAGGCATGGATAACACTGCTCCCCATCCCTCTACCTCCCACGATGTCGACCTCCCAGAGTGGGTAGAGCAGCAAGTGGAATGTGCTATTTGCCTCGAGATGTTCGCAAAAGGTGATCGGGTAAGGGTGCTACCCTGTTACCATATGTTCCATATGGACGAAGTGGACGAGTGGCTTATCCATAAAAAGAAGCTGGTGTGTATTGTTGCCGTTATCCCAAATCGTTCAGCTCTCAGGCTCGTGTCTTTCAGTGCCCTGTCTGCAAGATGGACGTAACTTGTCCCCATCTCTCCACTCCGCATGTATCACACGGCGCGCCTCCACACTCAACAGAAGAAGCTGGTGCCAATGCGGACGACCGAGCGGTTGCGAGTGCAGATTCTCCTTCGTCTGTCCGGAGCAGATCACCTGCCTCGGAACGAACGCCGTTGCTCCAGGATAATACAGACCACCGGTACGAGGAGGCGTCTTGACGGCGCTAACAGTGATTGTCGTAATGCTGTCTCACGGGGTTCTTTTGTTCTTCTTCACGCAACTGCGCTGTACGTGTACTCATACCTTATTTTGTAACAAATAGTCGGACAGCCAGCACGCATATCTGTACTTCCTACCGCGGACGTTGGCGCTTGGAACGTCCAAGCACTAACCCCCTTTAATGCCAATATCGAGTCTAACGCTTCCTGTATTCTTCTCTCCTGCATTCGCTGATGCTGTTTCAACAACTGACCCCGCATCTTCCGATGACCTGACTCGGTTCTGCATTACAGGGTTCCAAAGACAAGCTTGACTTCTCGGCCTAGGCTCCCAGGACTGCCTAGGTCAATAACTGGCCACCCGGTTGGACCGACCGCATGCTCAGCTGAAGGGAGGGCGCCGTAGAACATGCGCCTGATCTGTACTTGGTCCGACATTCGAATTCAGTGGGTGGGAGTTTGATATTGCATATGTTCGATGTCTAGCGATTGTAGGACTCCTCCGTCACGTCAAGGTACCGCAGATCCGAACGCATGACATCATAATGTAACTATGTCTCAAAGGCGACTGGCCATGCAGCTACAATGAGGCAGGCGGATGGTATTGATTACTGACGCGCTTACAGGCAGTCTTGCCGCTTTTCTTCGCTTACGACACTCAACATACTTAAAGACAAGGTACGCATCGCGTACCCACGAATAATCTCCGGTGAGGGTAGTATGGTGTTCAACACTGCATCGCTCGGTCATGCTTATGCTGACATCAGAACTCGGTGAATCCGGTGAGCGGCTCTCGCCACATATGGTCTAGACGCCCTTATTGTTGTCCACCTAGGAGGAGCCATCTTCCCGCATCGGGGCTTCGACATTGCCACCACCAGATTGGAGTTCGATGCTTTCAAAAGGCGGGATGCTCGATGAAGGCGCGTCAACTTCGGTAGCATCTCCCCGACTTAATCAATATCAGATGGCCAGCGACGGCGGGGACCTGATAGTCAGAACAATTGACTGTCTCAACGTGGCGCTCCATCAGCCCAGTGCATATCCTCTCCCACCTGCGCCCCTCTTATTGTCTCGCCATCTTCGATTTCGCCTTCAGGATATCGGAGATGTTGCCTTGACAAAAAAGACCTCTCCTTGAATTTAACTCGCGAATGACTAAGCTTTACTGTCGACATTGTCCGCCTATCCTGATTCCAGCGCCAGTCGCAGCAGGGATTTATACCATGCTCTCCACCCCTCTGCGTTCTCCTTATTGACCGCGACTGTTCCCCCCTTCTGTATTCCTCATTTCACGCGGGATCTACTTGTTTCACCAGGTACGGTAGCTGCCACTCCCGAAGTGCTTCTGCATGCTAATTTCCGCTTTCGTTCACGCAAGGAAATCTACTCTTCGCGTACCGTGCCACCTCTCTTTGTTTGACTAGTGACCACTCAACAGGACTGTACTACATCCCGCTATATGATCGATGTCTGAGGCGTTTATCTCAAGTGGAGCTGCTTGCTCGCAGTTCTCATTTTCGAATCCTTTCGGAATGCTTCGCAATCCTCTTCCTTCGTTCGCGGAGGGCCAGACTGTATTCAGTGCATCCCACAGAGGTTCGTGCTATATCTTCTTCAAGGATGAATACACAATGCTCACTCCAGTCACCGGCTGCAGGAATCCGATCCGGCCGTGAGTTTGGCCGTTCTGTGTCACCCCACTCAAGGCTCGGATGTCCGGGAATTGAGGTGCCCCTGGACAGCCCTCCCCCGTTGCACTCTGAATTCCTGGTATGGAACCCGAAAACGAGAGGTTTGGAGCCCGAGCCGCCACAGCCTCCAGTCTCTCCACATTTCGTTGGTCGAAGTCGCTTTCCATCCGAGGTATCCACGATCTCGACCACTTCTACGGAGTCCTCTGGCTTCTGGGGCGACGCGAGCGATCGCGAAGACGAGGTTGAGGACGTAATCTTTCCCCCCGTTCCTCCACCGACGCCTTTTGCGATCAAAGGCGACGCTACAGAAAACGAGCCTGTGGAAGAGCATCCTCCCCTACCGGCCTCCACGACAATTGAATACATAGACCGACCAGCGGCGTTTTCCCGTTTTTCGTCTGCTGAGTACTCGTCTCTGTGGAGGAGGTCTAAAGACAACCTCTACAAGAGTCAGTGATATTACTTCGTTCGCGTGACAAGTTTCTGACATTGATGAGCAGCGAAACCCTGCAAGTTCTATTACAAAGACAAATCTTGCATCAAAGGAGACAAATGTAACTTGTACGTCGATCTGCTTCGCATTTCGCTGTATTCTGAATGTCCCTGTAGTATACACGACGAATGGGACCACGCGTATCAAGTGCCTCGGCCTAGAGTCGAGAGGCGAGCAGGCCCTCCTTCGGCCCCCGTGACCACCCCGGGTCGTCGTCTTGCCGATGGGGGAGCCCGGGAGCCACATCCCACAACTCCGCGGCCCACGGAACTGTGCATTCTACCACAGAAGCCTGACAATGTTCAAAAACCCCGTAGTCCTAACTTCTATCCCATAACGTGGCGTGTCATTGGCGGCGGCGTTATGATGGGCGGAAAGCGTGGGTACTAGACGGCTTCTTAGTATGCTCTTTTGCTTATTGCCCTTCTGTAGGCGAGATCTGCCAAGACTTTATGGCTGGTCATTGTCACGAGGGTACCGACTGCAAACTCGCGCATCCTGGTGATTAGTTCTTACAGATACTCTCCTCTTCCTCATGCTGACGAACAATGACTTAAGGGGACGACGAGGCCGACTCGTCCCTCAATACCCTTCCTTCGTACATCTCGCCACTTTCGCCGGTCCTGGAAGAACCTGCGTACACTACCTTCAACGATCTATCGACACTCGTTCTACATCAAGCCTCCACGCAGCCTTCAGTTTTGAGCACTCCTGTCCTCTCGGCGCCAGCCATTGCAGCCCGAGCGTCGCCTCATCAGACAGAGGAGCGACGCCGCCGAGGCAGGAGAGCGAGGAAGCCTCTAACCATCTTCCCACCTCCCCTGTCTGAGCAGCCTGAGTTGGTTGGTTACTCTGCCCACCGGGTGCTCGACGGAAGCACGCTCATTGAGTATGAAGCCTCGCCGCCACTAGCAGCGGAGATACCCAGCCTCTCGCCGGACTATCTCGACACTACTGTATCTGTGGCACGCTCGTTAGTGAGGCCTTTGTCTACCCCACCTAGTCTCAACTTGCCGCGCCCTCAGGTAGCGAAGGTACGTCCTGCCTCGTGCCCAATACGAGTGTCCTGAGCTGATCCACGTGCCGTAGCTGTTCGCTGCGGAGATGCCCTGAGATGTCAGGCTTTAGTAGGCTACCTGAACCTTCCTCATGCGTCACCTTTCCACCTTGGTGTATCACACACAGCCTCTGAGCTCACCGCCGTTATTCGTCTCCATTTCGCCCACATACCCGCATCTTTCCCCTTTCGGCATTCCTCTCTGATCACTGCATAGGCATCACATTAAACCCATCCGCCTTAGTGCGGATGTGAACATTGCTATATAGACTCGGCCGTTCCTCCGTCCACACGGTCCCGTTATTGAGGTTATTGCAGGGCGCTTGTATTATATGCTGTAGAAATCATTCGTCACAGTGGACCTTGCAATGAAAGATTATGTGCATTTCCCTCGCACGTAAGAACGAATGAAGCACACAGATTGAGTAGCTGCTCAACTGGACCCAAGCTATCTTGCAAAACGATCGCGGGAGATGGCCTGAGATAGTGTACCGCGCCAGGGCCCAGGGAGCGAGTTATCAGATAAGATAGGTGTAACCGTATTCGTGCGATCCGGACCTAGACCCGCAAGAGCGCAGCTTGCCTGACTACCTTTCTTTCGAATTCCTCATCCGCCTCCGACTTTGACATTTAACTATCCCGGGCAGCTGTGCTCGCTCGCTTTGTCCCTCCTTTCCATTTAACCTCGTGCCTGCCCTCTTTCCCCGTTCATCTCCCCCGTCCGCGCGGTGGTCATGTCGAAAGAACCAATCTACGTCGACTTTTCCCTGCCCCTGGCAGAGCTCCTTCGCAAAGGCACTGCCATCGCACATGAAGAGGTTGAGAAGAGCCAAGGAGCGGGATGGATGGTTCGCGGCGAGCTCGACCGGGAGGAGTACATCCGGTTCCTCATGATGCTTTGGCATGTATACGAGTACGTGTCTGCTACGGTCGTTCGGCTGCAGCCCTAACAACGCTGGTCCAGCACGCTTGAGCACGGTCTTGAACGGCATGCCTCGCACCCAGTGCTCTCATTTTCCTACAATCCTGCTCTCCTGTCGCGTGCACCGGCCCTCTCCGCCGACATTGCTCACTTCTTACAGACGAGCGAGGAAAACTGGCAGAATCACCCTTTGCATGTGGAGCTCATGAGCGATCCTCCCGCTGCCCTTTCGCAGTATCTCGCTCGCCTCAACGAGATTATCTCATCTGATGACCCCTCTACCCTTCTCTCGCACGCTTATGTACGTTATCTGGGCGACTTGAGCGGCGGCCAAGTTATTCGGAGCAGGGTCTCCAAGGCGTATGGCCTCGAGGACGGCGCCGGCGTGTCTTTCTTTGACTTCAAGCCTCTGGGAGGATCGGGTACCGCGACCCTTGGTGACATGAAGAAGATCAAGGAGTGGTATCGAGACAACATGAACTCTTCCGTCGGTGACAGCGAAGCGTTGAAAGGCAAGAGCTTCTAGCGCGCACAAAACCTATCGTGGTGCTCATGTATTTCCCCCCTAGCGGACATTGTTGAGGAGGCGATCACCGCCTTTGAACTGAATAGTGGGCTTTTCGCCGCTCTCCGACCGCCGTCGTCTGCCTCCCTCGAGAACTCTATTTCCACATTACCGCCGCTGGGAGTGCCTGTCACGCCGGTTGATGGCAGCTTCAACAAGCTATCAGGAGGCGGTGAGCCCGTTGTTCTGTACGAGGAGAACAAGAAGACGGAGAAGATGTATCAACTGTCAGCTGTGATCGCGGTAGTTGCTGCCGCTTCGATAGCGCACTTTGCGCTCGTCGTTGGTGGCTTTACAGGAGACCGAGGGATGGCCAAGCTGGAGGCGTTGAGGGATTGGCTGTTTGCCCACTAGGCGGTGCTCATGCTTTTGGATATGTTGATGTCTAATTGATCGCCTTGGGTAACATTGGTGATGAGCCTGCAGCCAGATATGTTGGATATTTTGGGTGATACACGCCGGCCTGCGCCTGCTCGTGGTTATGTAGCACATAGTACTTACTCGCGGGAATTATGCCCAGAAGCCCTGTGGCGTACGTGATCGGCTGATCGAGATTGGTGCTCGCGCGCCAAGTGTCATTTAGCCAAGATCCAGCATCCCAAATGCTTGACACCACCACCAGCTTGCCGCCGACCCGGACTCATCATCGTAAACACGCCTGTCGCCGCATCCTGCTGAGACTCAGCGCAAATCAAAAGCATGTCCGTCAACCGACGGCTTATCGTTCAGGAGCTGAGGTTATCGACCGTACCGTCTGCTTTCGCGCCCACTCGCGCCCGCAACGCACTTGTCGAGACCCTCTTCGATGATGGCCTCCCTTATTCAAGGTCAAGAGGTAGCCTCCTCACACTCTCGGGACCGTCTTCAACTGTGATTTAAACTCTTCAGAAAGTTGTGCGGCCATACTGCGTGCGTAAACGCGCTTGCCTTCTCTCAGTCAGGGCGCTGGCTAGCGAGCGGCGGAGATGGTCAGTACCCTGAGACGTCTCACAATATGAAGAGTAGCTCTCATTCACTACAGATCCCCACATCCTACTCTGGGACTTTCACCAAGACGACTTGTCCGAGCCTTCCCGACGCTTTGCTGGCCATAGAGTAAGTTTCTTGCTTCCTTGGTTCGTCGTGGCACTGGCCTCTCACGTTCTACGCAGACCAACGTCTTCGCTTTGGCCTTTTCCGCGACAACCAAGTATATCTACTCGTGAGTCATTGGTTGCACCTCATAAAGCAACTTGCTCATTTGCCATCCTCAGCGGTGCAACGGACAATACCATCCACCGATATGACCTCGAATACGCGTGTACGTCGACGGACTCGCGCACCGTTACCGGCCCAGACACTATTCACCTTCTGCATAAGGTAAATACTTCTATTCTATTCCCTCAGTATTTTTATCCTCGAACAAGGACAGCATCCGAAGCCTGTCGTGTCACCCACAGCACGATGAAATATTCCTCAGTGCTAGGCAAGCACCATCTCTCGTCGTTGGTGTCCCAGTCGCGGTGAAACTGATGTCACTACAGTGACGACGGGTGTATCATATTGCACGACATGCGCGCCGAGAGCACCTTGACGCGCGCTCAAGGCACCCTGCAGCACGACGCAGAGTTCACTAGCGTGCAGTTCCACCCCGAGATGTTTCACATCTTTGTCACGAGTGACAACCGCGGCGAGGTTTGCCTGCGAGATACCCGAATGGCATTTGGGCCCAACAGCCGCAGGCGAAACAAAGGCATCGTCCGGAAGGTGAGCAAATGTCTCGCTCGATAGCCGTCTCGTAGCTGATGCCTCTACAGTATGTAACTACTATCACGAAGCCATCCATCCGGCACCTCAGCAACCCGGAAGTGAGCAGCGTGACGTTCGACCGGACAGGTGCTCTTCTTGCTCGGGCCAAACCTTGTGACGCCCATCATTGACGCCGATCCTCAGGGACAAAGCTGGCTGCAACAATGGTGGTGCGTGTTCTGTGTTTTGTACGCTGCTCTCTGCTTATATCGTTCGTCAGCACCACTCCCCAACGATCTATGCCGTTTCCGATCCGTATCCTGTCGCTGTATGCACAGCGGCTACTCTCCCCGACGGCTCGCCCACACCGCCTGGCGAGCGTACCTATGCGAATGCCTGCACAATCAAGGTAAGCATGATAATTTTGCGTTGGATCTCTTCCCTCAATTCACACAATGACTACAGCATGGATCATTTGGTGGCGGTGGTCTTCTGGACGAGCCCTACTATTGTGCCGGCTCTGATGACTTCCGGGCCTACATGTGGAAGATACCACCTTCTGCTGTCTTAACGCAACGGCGCAGAGAGATTAGCGCTGAAGACTGGCCACGCGTAGAGCTCGATACAATTGGTGCGCCACACCTACGATATCGACAGCCAGAGAAAGCGACCGTCGCCTTACATAAGTGTATCTTACAGGCTTTGCTGCATCCTCGACAGGCCTCCGTTACGTCCCTATAACGATTTCTCGGCCAGTGACCCGCCTCACTGGGCATCGCTCAATAGTGAACACGGCGTTGATGCACCCCATGTTCCCTGCAGTTTGCACGGCGGGCATAGAACGCAGCGTCATTTTACACTCTCCTACACCAGCTACTCCGTTCCTCGCGTCGGACTCACTCACTCTGACGCCGTCCGCGATGAGGCCCCTCCCTTCAAGCGAATCATCCGAATCGAAGCGTCTCGCGATGAGGGCCCTGGGGATATTGCCTGGAGTCTCAGACGAAGATGAGTCAGAAGATGATAGCATGAGCATCGCGCTCTTCGATCAGTACGTGGCACAGAAATCCAGTATAGATCTCGAAGTGAAAGGCGTCTGCAGAATATTACGGCAGGAGAGCGGTCTGGATGTTTTCCAAGTACGAAGACTCGGGCATGAAGAGGATACGGACGATACGGCGGTATACATGGACGAGACATGAGACATAGCATGCGTATATATACTTCTTCATCGTGCCGGGAAGTGTTTCACCGCTATCACACGCAGGTGAGGCTCGTTGGAGTGACTGGACGGCGGGAGACGAACGTGTCTTGCGCTGGTATACACCACACGCTCGTCTTCCGTCCAGTCCAGGGCCGACATGGATGAGAGAAGTGTTCCCCGCCACTGTAATATCTCATTAGAGATACTATGTGAAGTGAGCAGAGGTGGTGGGCGCGCCGGTGGCGGGGCTGACAGCTGGTGAACCGTCGCTGACGTGCCGGCCGGCGTGGCTGCCAGCCGCCGCAAGTTCAACATAAGACGCCGTCCCCCGCCCGCCGCCGCCTCCCTCACCTCTTGCCTCCTCCCACCATCACCCCGTCACCATGGCGGGCGCGACATCCCCAGACATACACGACGCCATCAACGCCGTCTACTTCGCCACCCTCCTCGTTGGCATCCTCGCCGTCACCGGTCACGACATTCGCAGCGCGATTCGCACCTCGGCCGCCTTGGTGGTGACATACCTCGTCACCTCTTTCGTTCCTCTCAGCACGGTACTCACGGACAACACCTGCCTCGTCATCGCCACGTTCATTGTCTGCACCTCCACTCTCGACGCTCAG
>KV429134.1:57463-77617 GCA_001632345.1 Daedalea quercina L-15889
GTGTCACGACCAATCCCTCGCATCCCAAGGTTCTTGCCCTGACACCGAAGCCTGCTCTGGTGTCCGTTCCTTTGCATTCTCTTGGGCTGATCAAACAGGGCAAGCGTTGTGTATCTGCCGCCAGTGCTCCTGTCACCACGGTGCACGACGTCGACCTACGCTGGGCGAGGGTGCAACATGGTGCACTCAATTCTCTAGGCCTCCCTCGTACTCTGCTGGCAACTGACCACTTCCACGTCATCGATGCCAACTACAGTCTTCCTGGCGCTCAGGCTCTCGTCCCCGCCCAGACTGCCCTGCGTCCTCTGATCAGAAGGCTCTTGCTGCCTGCTGAGCCCGGTCCCATCATCGAGGTCCAACATTGTGTTGTCACTCTCACAGATGCTGACGTTGCCTACCTAAAGTCCGGTGGCAAACACGATCCTTCGCGCTACTTGAGGTACATCGCCAAGGTCGAGCGCGAGGTATCCGTCGCCGTCATTCCTCTCACTCCTGTGTACGACTTTAGTTTACGACGGGTCAAGATGTTGCAAGTCGCTTTCAGTGTCTTGGGCATCCCTTGTACTCTGCTGGCAACCGATCACTTCCGTCTCATCGCTGTCGACTACCGTCTTCCTGGTGATTGGCCCCTCTGCCTCCCTACGCAGACCGCTCTAGGTCCTCTCATCAATCCGTCTTTGCTCACCAGCCAACCCGGTCCTATCATCGAGGTCAAGCACCGCGTTCTTCAAGTTCCTCTCGCTGCTGTCATCAAGACGATCGAACCAGTCCGCATTGTTCCGCCTGAGTGGGTAGCACAGACTCGCATCGAATTAGGCCGACTTCTCCGCCTGATTCCGCGTACCCTACCCGCTTCCAATCCATTCTCGTGCATTGCTCAGAGCTACTTCGCTACCTCTGGTGCTGACATTCTGTTCACCCTGCCTTACGGCATCAGCACCACGACCTTGAGCACCGAGATCACGGCGGAACAGCTACGCAGTCGCCTTCGCTCCACGACGCACGCTTCCCTCTCCGTGTCTGCTCACGTCAAGGAGACGGAGTCCCGTTGTGCCGTTGTTGCTGGAAGGCATCTGCCTGCGGCTGCTCGCGGACTGATTATCTTCTTCCGGTAAGCGTCGCATTGTCACTCGTAGCATCGAGCCCTCTCTTACGTTGCTTGACAGGCTTGTGTTTGAGCTCGGCGCGAAGTCCACGGACAATGCAGCTCTGTTTCTAGAGCTGCCATTCGCGCTGATGCCAGCAAGCCCTTACGATGTCGGTGACGTGACCATTTCTTCTCCCGCGTACGAAGTCGCGGAGGATGGTCGAGACAACACGAGCACCGGCATTCGTAGGCGACCTCGGCACCCACGTGCACGGGGTGGAAAGAAGGTTCAGGAGGCGAAGGCACGCAAGCTAGCGAAGCAGGCGGCTGAGGCGGAGATCGCGGCACGACTTGCTGCAGAGGGTGAGTCACGGTGTTTACCAGTGGATCGTTACACGAGGGGCTGATACTCGCCTTAGCTGCGGCTGCAGTTCCGGACGACAACACGTCTGAAGCGTCCAGTTTGGTGGCTAGGAGACGAAAGCGGAACCGCAATCGTAACCGTACGCTTCAATCGCCACAGGACAGCGCTCAGGGCAGTGGTACTAGCGTCGAGGCCGAGACTACCGCGATTCCGGAGGCGTCCACATCGGCGGCTGCGCACCAAGAAGCAATAAGCGGGACTGGTCCCGGCAGCACTGGCGACGGCACTGCGAAGCGTAATCGCAGGCGTAACCGAGTGCCGCGTTCCACCCAGGACGATACTCATAGTGGCCAGGCTGACGCCATCGGCGGTATCAGCAAGACCCCCGCGGTGTCTACTTCCGCGGCTGCACAGCAGGAATCGGCTAACGGGTCTACTCCTAGCAACACCGGCACCAGGAGACGGAGCAGGAACCGTAACCACACAGGTCCTTCAACCGAGACCAATACTCAGGACGGTGGCCGGAGCATCCAGGCTCAAGAATTACGACTGAATGACAGTGCTGACATTGCGGGATCCGGGGCAATGCGAATCTTGGACACTCACCTTCGCCAAGTCGTAGGATCCGAGTTCGTGAGCGTGCCCCCTCTTCGGCTCGGGGTTCGCCCTCGTAGGAGGCGGGACAGCGGGAACAGGGCCGTGGCCGCAAGTTAAGTCAGACCGGGGAGCGACCACTTTCCTTTTCGAATTCATCATGAGCAACATAGACTCTAACAACTTCATTGGACTTGGATACGATATTTACGTAGGAGACAGATTTTCACGGATACTACATACAGTCTATGGATATTTGCTCGACACTGTACTACTACGATCACAGACTAGCCTCCGTTTGTTGAACATACTACTCCATATTTATAGAACCGATGTACTGCGTGCCTGCACTTGTGAGCAGTCTGAAAGTGACCATTCGCTGCAAGGAAGCCTAGCGACTTCAACGTGGTCATCTCACAGCCTCGTACGGCTATACCGTCACTCAACGCTTCACGGACACGGATAAAGCAGACTATTGGCCTGTGGTATTTCCTCGTCGTTTACTAATACTCGGAGTAACGTGTCCTAAGTTTTCATATGTGATGAGTTTTCATGTGATGAAGCAAAGGAAGCATTCATAATGCACCTGAGTGCCTTCATGCAGCACAGAGAACTCTCTCACATACATCCCAATCATCCATATCATACCTCCCCAATATTCAGGCTCTTCGCTGCAATGCGAGGACTCGGTCACTCGGCCGAGAAATCGAAATCATTTGTTCGTGAATTTCGGAGCAATTTTGCTACAAAGTGCCGCTCCTCATAAGGACGATTCGAACAGTGCTATTCTTGAGGTGGTACAGTGAGATTCAAGCCAGTAGGAGGGAGCAGTTCATAGCCTGAAAGTCGCAGACGCGTCGTGCGAAACGCAATGTGGCGAGTCACAATGAAGGGCTCTTCAACATATGTAGAAACGATATGGATCAATAGCTTCAGAGTAACATCAAGGACATACACAATACAACAGAGACGGATGAATCTAGTACAGAATGCGACAGTAGACGGATTGCGAGAATACACGATGAGATATGCCATAACAACGCACTTCGACCTCTCCGAATCTACACCCGGACGGAAACCTCAACCAGAGCACATAAGGCAAGCCTCCTTATTCTCCAAAGAGCACATCAGCTTCGCCTGCTCAAGTTCCCGATCACGCTGACGCTGCAAGGCTGCTGCGAACTCAGAGTCCTGTTCCGCAGCCTTCTGCGTCCGCTCGTTGAGCGACAGTGCGGCAGTGCCATTGACGAGCTTCGCGTCCTCCGAGTCAGAAGTGACGGCGCTGGCGACAGAAGGGGAGGGAGGATCGGAACGCAGCGAAGGAGTTACTGGCTCCTGCTTGATGATCCGACCAGGCGTCACAGGAACAGAGACGCCATTAACGGCTGGCTGCTTGTTCGCCGTCTTCAACGCCGTCTGGTCGACGGTGAACTGGATCGCTTGCGCGGCGGGACGTGTACGGAGATAGTACATTCCGGTCTTCAAGCCCTTCTTCCAGCCGTAGAAGTGCATGCTCGTCAGTTGACCCGTCGTCGGCGACTGCAGGTGCACGTTGAGACTCTGGCTCTGATCAATGAATGCGCCACGGTCTGCGGCCATGTCTAGGATCTTCTTTTGACTAATCTCCCAGACGGTCTTGTAGATCGCCTTGATGTCATCGGGAATGCCAGGGACGTTCTGGACCGACCCGTGGTTAGCGATTATCATGTTCTTCATCTGATCGTCCCAGAGGTTGCGCTCAACGAGCTCCCGCAACAGCCAAGGGCACACAATCTGGAATTCGCCAGCGAGAACGCGGCGGGTGTAAATGTTGCTAAGCACGGTGACATCAGCAGATTTCTCCGACCGGTTGACGAAGCACCCTCACCTTGTGTAGGGCTCGAAGCACTCGTTGTTACCGAGGATCTGACTCGTCGACGCAGTCGGCATAGGAGCAACGAGTAGCGAGTTCCTGAGACCAGTCTTGGCCACCTTCGCCTTCAGCGACGCCCAATCCCAGAGGTCCGTAGGCGTAACACCCCAGAGATCGTACTGCAGCTCACCCTTGGACGCAGGACTGCCTTCGTATGTCTGGTACGGTCCGTCGATAGCTGCGATATCACTGCTTGCCTCGACGGCGGCATGGTAAATCGTCTCGGCGATCTTCTTATTGAGCTCGCGTGCCTCTTGCGAGTCGAAAGGCATACGGAGTGCCATGAAAGCGTCGGCGAGTCCCTGAACGCCAATGCCGATGGGACGGTGGCGCATGTTCGAGTTACGCGCCTCTGGGACCGGGTAGTAATTGACGTCAATGATACGGTTCAGGTTGAAGGCGACGACCTTGGTAATGTCGTGCAGCTTCTGGTAGTTGTACGTGCCATTCTCAATGAATGCAGGAAGGGAGATGGACGCCAGGTTGCAGACAGCTGTCTCGTCAGGTGAAGAGTACTCGACAATCTCCGTGCAGAGATTCGATGACTTGATTGTACCAAGGTTCCTCTGGTTGGATTTGGCTGCGACGAAGTCAGCAACCGATATAGCCTTATGTCAAGCGCCCACGCTTACCATTGCATGCGTCTTTGTACAGCATGAAAGGGTTGCCAGTCTCAATTTGAGCGTCGAGGATAGCGTACCACAACTTTTGAGCGTCAATTGTCCTGCGAGCGCGGCCCTCACGCTCGTAGCGCTCATAGAGTTGCTCAAACTCCTCGCCCCAGACTTCGTGTAGACCGGGGGCCTCGTTAGGGCAGAACAGAGACCACTTCCCGTCAGCCTCGACGCGTTTCATGCTGTGAGGGAGTTAGCGACGACATAAACGGCAGATGGGTCGAGGGGCGTACAAGAGATCAGGGATCCAAAGGGCGTAGAAAAGGTCACGAGCGCGAACCTCCTCCTTTCCGTGATTTTTTCGCAGCTCAAGGAACTCGAAGACGTCGTCATGCCAGGGCTCCAAATAGATGGCGAACGCCCCGGGCCGTTTGTTGCCACCCTGATCGACGTAGCGTGCAGTCGCGTCATACGCCCGAAGCATGGGCACGATGCCATTCGAGTAACCGTTGGTACCCGCGATGTACGAGCTATAAACATCACAACCATTAGTATGAATGAACGACGCTGGTTCGTCGAGACTCACCCAGTCGCGCGGATGTTGTGAATGCTGAGGCCAATACCACCAGCAGTCTTACTGATCATAGCACAGCTCTTGAGGGTGTCATAGATACCTTCGATAGAGTCGTCCTTCATGCATACGAGGAAGCAAGAGCTCAACTGCGGGTGAGGCGTCCCCGCGTTGAATAGCGTGGGTGACGCGTGGGTGAAATACCGAAGAGACATGAGATTGTAAGTCTCAATAGCCCGTTCGATGTCGGCACCGTGGATTCCGACGGCAACACGCATGAGCATGTGCTGAGGGCGTTCGGCAACTCGCCCGTTGAGCTTCAGGAGGTATGACCGCTCAAGCGTTTTGAAACCGAAGCTAAAAATGCCGTTAATGAGGCCTAAAATACACATCTGACCGACTTACTAGTTGTAGTTGAAGTCACGGTCGTAAAGAATGGCAGAGTCTAGCTGCTCAGCATTGGCCGTCACAATCTCGTAAACATCTTTGGCGATCATGCCAGCCGGCTTGTCATTCTTAGGATTGACTACGTCGCGGTGAATACCGACTACCCAATGATGCTTAGCAACCACGTACCGTAGTGGTACAGATCACTAATGACGGCGGAGAAGTTCTTCTTCGTCTCCTTGTGGAGGTTAGAGACTGCGATACGCGCAGCGAGGATAGCATAATCAGGGTGCTTGGTAGTGAGGTATGCAGCAGTCTCAGCAGCAAGGTTCTAACAACACTGTGAACTCGCGATATACGCATTCGTAGACATAATACTTACGTCAAGCTCTACCGTAGTTACACCTTGGTAGACACCTGCTATAACCTTCTGGGAGATGCTGTGCAGAGTTTAATAGTGTCGAAGATGAGCGGAATGAGCCACTCACCCAATAGGGTCAACATGTTCCTTGTCCAAACCATAGCATAGCTTGTTGATCCTTGCAGTGATCTAAGGGAAAGATCAGAGAAAATGTATGCGATGCCAACACGCGTCATACGCGTACCTTATCAAATTGAACGCGTTCTTTGCGTCTGTACAACATAGCAGGTCAGTCCCTACGATATGAGGCGCGTTTTGACGCGTCTGGAAGTACATACCCGTCTATAAGGGAGGTCGTGTCAGTGGTGCTCCGAGCGCGTCCGTGAGGATAAAAAATGTTCTCACCTCGTTTAAAGACGAAAGCCATGTCGTGGGCGTCTCTCAATATGAAGAAACCAGAAGAAAATATACAAGTGCGAGGTAGGAGGAGAGGTGGTGGTACGATGCTGAGGGGGAAACCGCGACGCGACCTCTTAAATGGAACGCGCTCATGACTAAGCGCAGACGAATGAGGAAGGCGCGTGAACGCGTTCAACGCGTCGCGACGCGTTATTTGTCCTCGTTATCGACGCGTCTTTCAGCATGCATCCTCTTGTCAGCTCTTCTCACCGAGTCAGCACCTGCGGCTAGCGATAGTCTCATCTAAGCCCATCCTTTCGCACGAATGCCCCAGGCCCATCAATTCTTCCATGCGGGCCAGCCGCAGTATGCGCCTCCTGTCCTGCGTGCACCGTCACCGTCCAGCTCAATCGGGACAGAGTATGGGCCCGATGAAACGTCTCTGGAGGACAGAGACTTGGGTCAGGAGGTATTCGAGAGGAGATGTGAAGACCGGTTGCGCCTCAGACAACCTCGTCCCGAGGAAATGCGTGCAAACGAGGATCCGCTCATTCGACCGCGTCCTAAGACTGCTGCCGAAGAGAAGGGTCAGAGAGTCGGCGATGCTCCTCCTTTATCACGCTAATGCGTTCCATGCAGCCATGTTTGAGGTTGTCATGAAAAAGCTACGCGATCGTGTCAAGCAACTCGAAGACGATGAGCTCTTCGAACAAATGCTCCTCCGCGGAACGCAAGTTGGTCTCGAGCAACCCTCGTCCGACGATGTCGACGGTATCATGCGTAGTCTCATGAACACTTCCGTTGATGCGTCGCATTCTGCCAAGTCGTATGCTCCAGCAACGCCCTGGAGCCCTGCTCTACCACCAATCGCTGGGTCCACCGGAGGAAACACGGAGTCGAGTGCTGCTACAGCTGGAAGGCGTCCGATGCGCAAAGGGAAGAGTAAAAAGGCATGATTGGCGTGCTCAGTCCGGGTTCTCTGTGCGTCGTGTACTTGCATAGTGTAGCACTTCGATGTAAGAATACGGTCTCGTTATCCCACAACAAGGTTGAGCTGCATTGAACGCGGTGAACTCCTGAACTATGATGCTCTAGATTCGCATGTTTATATCAAAGCGGACGTACTACGAAATAATCCGGTAGCAAGGCCTCGACCTCTTTCGCCTTCTGCTCTATTCCCCTCCGGGCAACCTGTCTGCAGTCATGGTGCATATACGTCGCAGAGCCCCATCGGTCAAGCTCTCTCCCTACGGCTTTAAGGCGGCCGGGGACATCAGCCATGCCAATATCGAGCACTGCCTCGCATCTTGTCTTCTCCTTCCAGAACTCTAGCCAGCTCTGCGAGCAACCATGCTGGTGCCAAGTGGCTCCACACGTAGGGGCGTGATCGAAGGAAAGGGGGTGTCTGCGCAAAGACTCCCAGGAGGCGGTGAGCCTGTAGTAGCCTGACAGAAGGCGCAACTTCTGCTCAGGCGACATAAGTAGCTCGTTGTGCGCGATCTGCTCCTCTTCCACGCTGCTCTCTTCGCGGTCTTGAGCCTGGATGCTACCTGGGATCGGTGAAGAGAATGGCGAGGACGAGGGAAATAGACTGCCTCGCCGCAGAATCTCCATGTATGCCGCACCTCTCAGCTTTCGCAAGTCCAGCTCATCCGCAAGGGTCATGGCAAGGTACGCATAATCGATGGCCTGTCGCATACGCTTTCTCAAGAGGTTGATCATGGTATTGAGCAATGATTCGTGGCCACAGGCATGGGCGAGGTGTATGAGGCGCGAGAACAACTGGCCAGTGGGAGTGAATGTGATCTGCGGCACATGCGAGAGGTCGTACGGAAGTAATGCGGAAAGCCCGATATTGTTTTGCTCTCGAAGGACAAGGTCGTTGACCGCATCAAGAGCCCAAGCCTCAATGGATTTAAATGAGTACTTGTTTGACAGCTTTGCCACGTCCATCAGCCGGGGGAAATATACGGATGGATCGTGATGCACAGCCAGCAACTCGTGTGGCCTGGCGAGGTGAAGATCTGTCACGCGCTGACGAGGAAGCAGCTGCAAGCAAGCTTACTGACAGTGCATACAGAGCCCACATAAGGCTTCGGAACTCAGCGACCGTGTCCCCTGCGAGATACACGGGGTTCTGATCGGAAGACCCCTCTGCGCAGTCACCAGCGGAGGGCACAGGAAGGGCGAACATTGTGCTGAACATGGAGGAGTCTTTGGATAGCATGGTGCGGTGAACCTGGATGATGTCATATCAGGATAAGAGGTGGTGGGACAAGCAGATTGAGACAGACATTGAAGAGCGTGTCCTCCACGCGCAAGACACAGCTCCCATCAGTGAAGTAATACACAGGATCATGGACGGGAATTGCCCAGCATGAAGCCTGGAGCTCCTTTGCGACCTTACAGTCGTCAAGCTGGTCGTCCAGGCGGGCGCGTTTCCTGCTGCTGGGCGATGCTGAACGTAGTTTCTGCGTGGAATCGATGGTCGACATCACGCAGCCATCCGAGTCCATTCGAAGCGTATTGCGAAGACAGAAACGGTTGAATGAGTCCTGAGTCCCGAGAGTACAACGTTACTTCCAGTGCAAATGCGATGCGGATGCAGAGTGCAGGCTAATGTGGCCTGAGCGAAGTAGGCCATCCAGTTATGATCTACATGTAAGTTAGCTCAGGCTGCTCAGATACTTTTACATAAGTAAAGTATTATGCTTGACTGCGGGGGTCCGCGTGAGGCGCGCGGAGATAAGATGAGATCTGAATGCATGTGCTGTGGAAACCGTCGCGGCCGGTCAGATGCGGCGACGGTGGCCGCAGGAATCAGGAGTCCTGCAAGTACAGTACAGTACATGCGTGTATATTCTTCTACTGAGTTACAGTATATATGCCCGCAGCCATTACTAATATCAGGACCCATGAATATTACTCCGCTCTGAATCACCGTGCGTTCCCCTGGCGTGCCCACGGTAGGATTCTCCGAGTCACCTTCGCACGCAATCACTGCATCCTGCGGATAATACGACCTTGTAGCTCAGTGCCAGCCTGAGTGGCGGTGCCCAGCTCTCACAGCTTGTACTACAGCCTCCAGTTATCTCTGACTCTGACTGAGGCTGTTGGACCCCGGGCCCCAACCACGACTGAAGACAAGCGTTGATAGTGTTCAGCGAGCACGCACTCTAGCGGATACTGGAATGCAAGCGAACATGCCTTTTGAACCAGTCAAGCTTAACGATGGCAATGAGGTGGGTCGCCTCCATGCTGAGCCTCGATGCAGCTCAAGTAGATACCCTAAGATGCCAACAATTGCGTTTGGTACAGGTTCTAAGTGGAAAGGCCAGGTAATGATGCGGCTATGCTTCCACTAGACAATAGTAACCCTGGGCTATCGCACACAGGACGTCACGGACTATGTGTCAGAAGCCATAGAGGCGGGTTTCTCGCATATTGATACCGCGCAATGTGAGCTCTCTCGCTGTGGACTATATGCACCCTTGTGACATGGATGAAGACTACCGCAACGAAGACAGTGTGGGTGCGGCCATCCGCCAGACGGGCCTCGACCGTTCACAGTTGTTCGTCACTACGAAGTGGTCTGGCTTGACCAGTATTCGCGATGCTATTGAGGGGAGTCTCACTCAGGTGAGCAAACAGCACAGCTGATTTCAGCGTCGATCACCAACCTATACTCTCTCACAGCTCGACTTGAAGCAAGTCGACTTGTACCTTATACATAACCCAATTTTCATCAAGGATCTGGAAAAGGACTGGAAGGAGTTTGAGAGAATAAAAGAAGACGGCCTGTCAAGGTACAGACCTGATGGTTGCGCGTTTAACAGATCCTGACGTCGCGTATCTAGGAGCATCGGTGTCAGTAATTTCAACGTCCAGTTGCTACGCAGTCTCGTGAAGAAGGCACACATCAAACCCGCTGTCAATCAAGTGAGATATAACCGGGCTGCGTGTGCCCTAATTGCGATGGCTCACGCGCGACCCAGATCCTGCTCCATCCCTATAACTACGCGGACAACAAGGAGCTCCTAGAGTACTGCGCGGAGCAGGGTATCGTAGTGGAAGCATATAGCAGTTTAACGTGAGTTGCCATCTCTCCTCTGTAGATGGGAGGTTGACGTTGTCGGCGGGCTCCTCGTTCAGTCCCATTACGCGCTATCCAGGAGGTCCAGTAGACAAAGCTCTGCAAGGACCTGCAAAGAGACTCGGCGCGTCGCCCGTGCAGATCATCCTTTCCTGGGTCAAAGCCAAGGGTGTTGTCATTGTCACGTAAGTGTCAGTCTCCCTCACCAAGCCAACCATGCAGCTTACAGGGTCGTAGCACAAGCTCTACCAGAGAGCATATGGAGAAGTATCTGGCCGTGGGTGACCTTCGTGCGTATTTCACCGTGCGCTGCCAGTCTTGAGGAACTCACGGCACTCCATCTATCTGCCAGCTGACTTGACAGACGAGGAGATCGCGGCCATTGACGCCGCCGGGGCTGTGGGACCGCCTTCTTCGCGCCCGTGGTCCAGCAGCGACATTCTCTGCGTCTCCCTCCTTCTCTTCCAGGTAGTCTGTCTTCTGATATTGTTATACAACCTCGGTTGGATGCACCTTCCTTTCTTCGAGTAACTTATTATTGTGAAGACACATTCGTTAATCGGACGAACCTGGGTTACATCGCTGTCTAGACAGATGTGTGTCTGATCTGCTGAATCGGGTATCGTATGCGTGGTGCTCCCAGCTAACTCGAACCAATTGACTGATCTACGTCTTGGTCGGCGGATACTAGAGCCAACGTTTACTCAACGGCGAGATCTAACGCATGCCGCAGCCTCTAAGCGTCTAAGTATCCATATCACATCGCCATGCGTACGTCCTTATAATAGCAAGGGCTTGACGTCGTTACGTCCGCTCACAGCCTTGAGCTTGATCCTACTCGGGACACCCGCCCGTCCGGCCGGCGTCACAGGTCGACCAACTATCGTAGTCTCAGCGGGGCTCTCAGGCCGCACGGACCAACGTATTCGCGCTCGGCCTCATTGACCAGGACATCGGACTCAGGAGGCGCGGTGCTATAAGGCCCGCCGCGGCAGTCGGCTAACGCGAGATGGACCACGACCAGGAGCACCTCCAACCGGACAGCCCGCTCATGACCATGTCCCACTCGTTCCTGCATGACGAGATGCTCAAGCTGTCCATCCCGGGCCCGAGTCGCGACCCGACGTACTACATTGTGGATGGGAACACGGTGTTGCTGGTGGACAATACGCTGTTCAAGGTGTGTCTCATCAGGGGCTCGGGCTGGATAGTCGCTCTGCTCTACCCGTCTTATCTGCCGTGCCTAGCGCGAATGGCCTAACATGAGTCGCGTTTGGTCATGTAGGTCCACCGGTCGATTCTGATGAAAGACAAGTCGGCGTTCGAGACGATGTTCCAGCTGTCGGCGGAGGCCGACTCGGCGCGCTCAGACTGCAGCATGACGGTCACGGAAGGAGAGAATGACGATAATCCCATCCGCCTACAGGGCGACTCTGCGGATGAGTTCCGCGCACTACTATGGGCGTTGTATGCACTGTGAGTGGTCAGCACCTCCCGCTCTCCTGCCGGGTCGTTGAAAGCCGCCGTAATGCACGCAAGGCCGCACGAACTTATGACCGCGTTGACGTCCGACGCGAACTGCAACCTGCTCGTCAACCTCGCGCGCATGGCGCACAAATACCAGTTCCGGTCCATCGAGACCTGGGTGCTCAGCGCCGTACACAACTTCTACTCCCGCCCCGGCGCGTTCGACCCCGTCCCGACGACCACGCCGCCGACGCTCCCGCCTGCCGCGCCTGCAAGCGCGCCACCATCGCTCGAGCAGCTCACGGAGCTCGCCGCGCTTTGCGAGCGGCCGGATCTGCTCGACCTCGCGATCGCACGGTGGAAGAAGCAGATCAGCGAGGGCAGGGACCTGGCGCTCGCGATCAACATCGGCGAGCGCCTTAACCTGCGGCCCATGCTCGGCCTCGCGTACCACGCCATGATGCTCAAGGGCCGCGCGCATTGGGAGACGGAGCCGACGCTCGCGCGCGACCAGCGCATCCGCCTGCTGAGCGGGTATTACGCGCTCACGAAGATGTGGGAGGCCCTCCCGGGGCAGCCGCCCGTGCTCTCGCACAGCGTGCGGTGCACAAGCAACCAGCGGTGCAACAAGGCGTTCGGGCAGCTGTGGAAGACCGTGCTGGAGACGGGCACGGAGGTCGTGCCCGGACTGCAGAGGGAGGACGTGCTCACGAGGCTGGTGCTGGCGGAGGGCACGATGAAGATGCTGTTGGACAATAACAGCGGCCCAAACGGGCTGGAGGGGCTGCCAGCGTGCAAGGAGAGCGCGATGATGATGACGGCGATGAAGGTGCGCGAGTTCAAGGAGTCGTTGACGGATTACTTTATAGACGATGTATGATGATGGTTCCGCGTTGGGCGCTGTTCCTGTCATGCTTGCTTTCCGATATTTATGTGATGTGCCGAGTCTCTGGATTGGTTACACTGCGCTACCATATGCTGTCTCCTGCCATGCTGATCTAGTTCCCGATGTAGAGATAATACACTTGTAGCATGGTCTCTTGTACCTGTACTTTAGCGATCTACGCTTACTTGTGAATGCGATACCTCAGCCTACCCCATTGAATCGACAGCCAACGAACCAGTGATTGTAACATGAACTTTCTGCAGCGTCCATTCGGACTCGGCACGGTCCATACGCGACAAGAGGAGATATTGCACAAAGCTGACGAGCTATGATTTACTGCTCTCGTATGAACAGACGTCATCCACTACGCCTTGCAAGTGCGCAGCACATCGGTTGATTACCACACGGGGATAGACCGCCGCATGGCGACGAGTCAGTGAGTGGGGTACAAACGAGGCCCGCTAAGTGGTGCATGGCAAATGGGGGTCTTCGGGCAGCGAAGAAGCTCGGGGTTGTCGGCCTGCAGCTTGAATTCAGTGGTAGTGTTGTTGTTCCGCGGATCGTGACTCCAGGGGAGGGAGCATGACGAGTGTCCAGACACGCTTGAGTTGACCACAAGCGTGAGCGGTGACCGGCGAAACGTATGCCACTTGCACCAACGGATTATACACGTGTGCACCCTGCGTATCCCAATCCAGTGGGTCGGATAGCGGTGGCCTCCAGTGGCCGATGACAAGGTTCTCGGTGTACAGTCAAGCCTCGCCTGATTCCAGCCCAGCAGTGATACGGTTCGAGTGGCACTTGAACGTCTGTTCGGGAGTGCGCATCTGTGTGTCCCGAGACACGATTTGTCTTTGCGATAGGACGCTGTGGAGGCAAGCCTTCCCTGGTGAATTCAGACACCGTCGAATCTAGATGAAGCTGATATTATACATGTACATTCCCGGAGGAGGAACACGATGGTATATGGTCAATGATGCGGCGCGGATTATCGGCGCCCCCCGGCGCATACATCGACGTGTTCCAGGTCAATGTGTTCCAGGGAACACAGCCAGCCTCGGTATCGTGTGGGCCAAAATGGAGCTGCGCTTCGCAAACGCGCCAGAAGCTAGAGAAGCATAGGTAGAAATGAAGGCACGGGCGGACGCGGAAGCATATGCGTGACGCCCGGTCGCTTGTACCGAAGAGGTGTCGTGTGCTCCGCTTTTGGACTGGATCGGTCGACGTTGCGTTGAGTAGTAGCGGGCCTAGCGGTGATGCGGGCGGAGCGGACATTCCCTTCCGAGGCAGTGGTCCGCAAGGTGTCCAATGGCGCGTCCGTCAGTGCCGTGTGTAGCTGGGACACTTCATCTCGAAAGGTTCGAACATGTGACGTGCTAAATCATATGCATTGACAATGTTAGATGTCCCCGTTACGCGCTGCGATCGCGATGGACATGTCGAAATCGAAATTGTGGACGGTTTTTTTCCCAGGGGGACTGGTCGTGTCCGAGTGTGCTTCTGTGTGATTCTTTTGAGATACGCACTGGTACCGTGTCTGCCCGCGAACGGAAGCGGTGTTCGGTCGCAGCAGCAACAGGAAGAGAAGGTGCCATAAGTAGACTCATGAAGCCAAGACAGAAGACGGCGTCGTCGTGTTGTGTCTGAGTTGAGAAGGAGTAGAGAAGTCAGAGGACAACGACTAAGGCTGCAGGATTGGCTCACGGATAGTCGGAGGCTGTGGGGGCCCGGGTGGGGTGATCCAGGCGTGCGAGGCAGTGACCATACTCTCGCTCGCAATGGAGTCTGAGGGGACAGCGGCTTCTGCGGACATAGGTTTGTTCGGCACCCGTGGGTCGACCAGATATGCTTCGGTGCCTATGAGCGGGACCACTGAGTGTGACGAGACTTGCCCCAGCTGGCGCGAGAAGCAGTGGATGAGAAGCGCGTCATAGGGGATCATCCCAAGGCAGAGGCTGGTGCAGCCTGGGTGCAGCGTCCGTGGGACGGTGTGAGTGAGTAAGAAGGCCACCCGGGCAATAGGCTTAGGATGCGGAGAAGGAGTGTTGCCGGTGATGGACACAAAGCAGCATTGCCATGCGCAGCAAATGGAAGAGCTGCAGCCCGTGTGCTCCCTGGCAGCTCACGAAGGAGAATCGTCGAGCAAGCGTGTGAGCAGTCGCCGTTGGCAGCCTCTGGCATTCACGTTCACGTTGGCAGGTGGCGGGCGGGCGTCCCAGTCTCCCCGCGATCGCTGCCCATGTCAAATTCGGAAGAAAAGTAAAACGCACGGGACACTCCGGCATGCCGCGGACGGCAGCATCCCATAAAAGGCTTATCTCAGCACCAGCCCAGGTACGCGGACAGGGTGGGCGCAGATTATCGCGCCCGATGCGGCGCAGTCGGACTGAATTGGGTGTCGACATGACGAAATGGAAGGCGCGCGCCACCCTGCCTGTCAGCGCGCAAATCCCCCGAGCGTCGTCCTGCGCCGCGGTGGCGTCGAACAGACAGTACACGCCTCAATCCTTCCGCCTCTCTCTTTCCTATTGTCCTGCCGCATATGGTCGACTTTGACCGAAGAGGACGTCGATGTTCTCAGCTGCGGTGTGATGGGTGTGTGTCTCCGGGAGCGAGACCCTTTCAATCTGAAGGGCATCGAAGCTCCCCCATGCTCACCCTGTTTCCGCCGGATCCGTGCGCGCGCGCGAGATAACGCGTGATGACCCAATACGAGCGAGAGACGGCCCAGGGCGTACGCGTGCTGATTCAGGCGCATTCGGTCGTGACCCCACTGTTGCTTGCAACGCCATGACGCACGTCACCCTCCTCATGGCTCTTCACCACAGCACCAGCTTCTAACGGCTTATTTCCACCCTCCCCGGCTTCCCTTCTCTCCTGCATCGCCCTCCCCTTCTTCCCATATATATACCCCCACCATCCATTCCCGCCTTCCTCCCACTTCCTCATTTCTTGACCACCATGTCCCACGTCGTCATCCGCTCTGTTCCCTTCTCCACCCGCCTTCGCTTCGGTTCCGCGAAGGAGCTTGTCGCCCGCGACAAGGCCCGCGCCCAGAAGATCCTCGCTGGCGTCCGACCCCACGGTCCCCTCGCATACCGCGAGGAACGCCGCAGACGTGAGCACGAACGTCATGAGCGCCATGAGCATCACGAGCATCGTGAGGACCGACACCAGCATGCAGGTTCCGCCGCCCATCACCACCATGGCCATGCCGGCGCCAGCGCCGCTACCGGGTCTACCGGTACCGGTACGACCGCTGGCGGAAGCGGCACCACTACCTCCTCTTCCGGCGGCGTTGGTGTCGATGTCACCGACGCTGGTGTTACCTACACCGCCAGTGTCGGCATCGGCTCTCCTGCCACGGACTACACGCTCCTTATCGACACCGGTAAGCATTTGAGCAGCTCACTGCATGATGCCATGATCTGAGACTCTGGCCAGGTTCTTCAAACACTTGGGTCGGTGCGTCTCAGGCGTATGCTCAGACGAGCACGAGCAAGAGCACTGGCGACACCGTGGTAAGTGTACCTCTGACTCGTGGGTAGAATGACGTTCATTTCCCATGCGCAGACCGTCAGCTATGGCTCCGGTTCCTTCTCAGGCACCGAATGTGAGTCTTTCACCGGGGCCCTCGTGTGTCAGATACTGACGCACACGACCAGACACCGACACCGTTACCCTCGGCACTGGCCTGACCATCCAGAACCAGTCAATCGGAGTGGCCTCTCAGGCTCAAGGCTTCACGGGCGAGGATGGCATCCTCGGTATTGGTCCCGTCGACCTCACCAGTGGCACCGTGTCCAACACGTCGACTGTGCCTACGGTTACGGACAACCTCTACGCCCAGGGTACGATCGCCACCGAGCTGATTGGCATTTCCTACGTCCCCACTACCACGGACAACGTTGCCAATGGTGAGCTGACGTTCGGTGGTACCGATAGCACCAAGTGAGTGTTGCCATGGCAGTCTATGAGCCTGTGCTTATTACCCGCCACGCATATAGGTACACCGGTGATATCACGTACACACCGATCACGACTACGTCTCCCGCGTCGAACTACTGGGGCATCAACCAAGATCTCACTTACGGTCAGAGTGGCACCAGTCTCCTTTCTGGAAACGCGGGCATCGTAGACACTGGTACTACGCTTCTCATGATCGCCACCGATGCGTTCCAGAAGTACCAGCAGGCAACCGGCGCTACGCTGGACAAGTGCGTCGACGCATATAGTCACTGAAACGCATGTAACTGATTAACGCCCTCAGCACCACTGGCCTCCTGACCATCACTGAGGACCAGTATGACAGTCTGCAGTCGCTCTACTTCACCATTGGCGAGTGGACACATTGAGACGCCTTTACTTTTGCTCATTGACGTTCGCATTCCAGGGAGCACCACGTTCGAGTTTACGCCGAACGCGCAGATTTGGCCGCGCAGCCTCAACTCGACGCTCGGTGGTGACTCCAACAGTATCTATCTCGTCACCAGCGACCTTGGCAGTGAGAGTGGCCAGGGACTCGACTTCATCAGTGCGTGCTCTGTTGCCTTGTAGTCGGCCATCGACTGACTGACCCTCCCACACGGCAGATGGATTCGCGTGGCTGCAGCGCTTCTACTCCGTGTTCGACACGACTAACACTCAGGTCGGCATCGCGACTACGCAGTACACGGACGCCACCACCAACTGACTATCTTCCGGATCGAGCGCGAGCGCGAGTCCGGGTAAGAAGAAAGGCGGCGGTCTTGGACGGATTGTCAGGAAGGCGTTGTGTCTCGAGTAATGTGTGTGTGTAACACTACGAAGGAATGATACGGACTGCGCGAGGGAAGGAAGGATACCGCGATTGTACTCTGTACTGTTTGTACGTAGTGTGACTACGGACCTGATGACTTTACACATGAATGTACACGAATTTGGACAGAGTATGCTCGGGCGTGAGGAAGATGCTAGGGGGCTCGGGGTGGTGAGTATGTTCCAGTGGCTGCTGAAGCGCTGAAGCGTTTACTCTCGCCCCAAATGAAGCTGCCTCAGGAACTCTGCGATCAGGTCGCACGTAACCTCTGACAATCCCAAGACATTAATATTGCATTTATCGCTCTGCTGCACGATTAAAAAGGCATGGGTCCCTAAGGGCTGGTCGATGGATCCGTTTCGAGTGCATTTGCATGAGGCCGGAGAGTCTTTTTGACTCCACTAGCAAAAACTTCACTGGCACTGACAAAGTATCATGATCGAACAAATGGGCCCAGTGAGAGGTAAATTCAATATAACACATCTGAGAATCATGACACTGCACACGACTAGACAGGAATGCTCATGTTGTTATGTCGATGTGCGAACAGGCAGAATCAATGTGACGTGCGAGAATCAGTTGTCTCGGCATGATGGATATGAGGCTCACGAGCAATTGCAACTAATGTGATTTGTTAACCCTAGTGTAACTATTAAAAGCTATACTCAATCGGCTTACAGTTCTAACAATCTGTAGTGAATCGAATCGACCCGGTTGCTATGATGCCAAATGTAGATTGATTACGGAGTAAATTACATGTTACATAACACATATCTATCAATGATGTCCACTCGGGCCGGATCTTTACAGTATCTCGAGACCCGCGGTGCATGTCAGACCGAGAGGAGTCGACGTACTTACAATAGAACTTTGCCCACTAAACAGATTTCCCTCGGCGCGACAAACTGTAATGTAGAAGTTAGATGAGCATAGACAACCATTAAACATACGCATGCATATCCGAGTCCGTAGTTCACCACTGCTTACCAGGCACCAAACCAAAGCAGGGCCCACCGCTAGCTGTAAGTTCAAGTGAGTGTCACATCAGTGGCCCGTACTCCAGCTAAGAGGTCTCTATGGAACACAAAGGTCTGAGGGATACACTCACCTAGCGAGACACTTCTCCGCGACGGCGCGAAGGGACGGAAGATGACCGTGCCTTTATGTGCCTAAGGAGGATCAATATCCGGCCTGACTAGGTCCATCTCGGTGTTCCAGGCAATCTTCGAAACGGAGCTTAATGCACTGGTTGACCGAGGTTCACATGCTCACCTAGTGTACCGCGTGCTCGTGTCTGCCTGTGAATATAGGCCAGGGGCCTAGCTAAGTAGGCTGAGGATTTCGATCGAGAGTCGGTTTAGCTATGCATGTCGGTTTGATCGCGCTAGCGCTCGACTCCCCTCAGCGCATCAGCGCCATAACAAACGCCGAAGCCCCGCTGCAATTGTCGTCGATTAGGGTTACGGGTACACTAAGATTCTTCTCAAATTCGCTTCACAGAGTTGTCCACAAGTATAAGGCTATCTTTTATTTTTATTTTTTTAAATTCTACATGTTTAGAGCCCTAGCTACTTAAACTAATGCGGGCTTTGATAAAGATACTGAACGGGCTCATCCTCCTGGAGGGGGTGTACCCCCCAGGGCCAGAGCGTTTCCGGGCGGCAGGTACAGGTCGCGATCCCTGTACAGCGCCTCTTTGAGTTCCACGTCTTGCAACTGACTCTGATCCGCCACGTCAGCAACGGCCAGGTCTAGAAGCGCGATAAGCTGCGGCGGTGGCGGGGTGGCTTCTTCGCTCCCCAACACGGTACCGTTGACGAATGTTGTTCCGTCGTCTAAGTCATCTTCATTGGACAACTCTTCTTGCCTGGCTTTCCACTCTTCGAGTGTCGCAGCATTTACCTGACCTGTGTGGTCAGGGTTGCTCGTCCAGGATGAATATAGTTCTTGCGCGAAGCGCTCGGACCTGTCATACAAGTTGTCGATCCAATCAACGACAGCCTCGTGTTCCATATCGAATTGGACCGCGCCGAAGCCACGGAACCATTTCTTCATCATTTCCTCCCACTTGCCCTGACGATAGGACGTGTGAGCGGTAAGTCTGGTGACATTAAACAATCGTTCTTCACCGTTTTGCAGGTCGTCCCTAGCCTTGGCCAATATTTCAGACCAGGTGAAGGTACCCACCAGCGGGTTGATTTTGACAAAATCAACAATGTCACTTGGTTTCCAATTGCGTTGGAATCTAGAGTAGTATGTAGCCATGTTCTTCTGGCGCCACCCGAAGGGGCCGATGAATGGCTTGTGAGAGTGTGGCTGGATGCGGATCCAGAACGGACACTTGAATAGCTGGTGGTCTTGTTAAACAAGGAGTAGGAAAGGAGTGGCTTCAGTAGTAGAAGGCAACTACTAGAAAGTAAACAGAGGGACAGACCTAACAGGCTCAGAGGTATAGGAGAGGGAAGACTCCTGAGGCGCACCGGAGAGCGTTAGAAGTCGATGCATTCTGAGGGGCAGACAGCCCAGTATATATACATGAGCAGATACTGACATGTGACTACTTACAAAGCATGACATATCTGTATGACATGAAAAAAGCGAAGTCATATCATAGGAATCAG
>KV429135.1:0-67980 GCA_001632345.1 Daedalea quercina L-15889
GGAGATCAAGGGTTCAACTCCCACATCCTGCAAAGATTAAAAATAGGGCAAAGTCCGTAGAAAATGCAGAATAATGGGGAGAAAATTAGGAGAAGGAGCGTACTGGTATATAGACCGTTCTAGACCATGAGGGAGACAACACAGGTCGCCCAAGGACTTGGGCAGGGCACAGAGACTCGAAATACATCGCATAAATGCGGATTATATTCCGAGCTCAACATTTGGGGTGGTCCAATTCTCCATGGAACACAAGGCTGTTCTTGATTGGATTGACAACTCATATGACAGGTCCAAGTGCTTTGTGCAAGAACTATACCTATCTGGGATGGGCAACCCTGACCATGCAGGTCAGGTGAACGCTGCAACACTCAGAGAGTGGAAAGCCAGGCAGATTGAGATCTTGAGTTGGGAGGACTCAGATGATGAAGAGACCTTCATCGACAGCAGCATGATTGGGAGTGAATCCACCCTGCCACTGCTGCAGCTTATTGCACTTCTAGACCTGGACATCGCCGATGTGGCGGACCAGAGTCAGTTGTTACACATGGAACTCAAAGAGGTGCTGTACAGGGATCAAAATCTGTATCTGCCTGCCAATGATGCTCTGGCCCTGGGGGGTACACCCCCTCCAGGAGGATGAGCACATTCAATATCATTATTAGCCCACATTAGTTTAAGTAGCTAGGGCTCTAAACATGTAGAATTAAATAAATAAAACTTAAATAAATAAATAAAAACACTGCTCTGGCCCTGGGGGGTACACTATTGCGTATACGACGCGATACTCGAGCGGCAATAATCACCGCGGGCGCAGGTGCTTGAGGGTCTTGCAGACCGGAGAGCTGTGACTTGAAACTCTAAGGTTCGTATTCTTCTATCTACCTGTTTATATACATGACAAGTGCCGCGAATCAGATGCAACGGCAGTGGGCAGCGAGTACCCTTGCCATCACACTCGGTAGCCTCAAGGCTACCCAGCAAGGCGGGAGCGATGTATGCCGGCGTGGTCTACTGCATGTAAGGTACGTTGTACACAAGTCTATCTAGGTATGATACATATCACAATATATCTGAGACTTTCCATGGGTCTGTTCTATCATACGAGATTGGCCCAGGATGTCGGACCGTCCTCAATATCCGACATACACCCCCTCCAGGAGGATGAGCCCGAAATAACTTTATTAGCCCGCATTAGCTAGGGCTCTAAACATGTAGAATATAAAATATTCAAAATATTCAAAAAAAGATTGATTTTGAGTGCCCCGAAATTCCTGATTGGCAGTACACCGACACGAGCGCCTAAATCAGTTTCGTGGCGCCGATCAAGAGCGCGTAAAGGCGCGTAGTCGCAACGGCGCTTCCTCCTCCTTTCCCTCATATACTCGTGCACGACAGTGCAGTCTCAATGGACGGCCGTGACTGGTACTCCCATCCAACCTCGTATGAACAGACACCTTCTTCCCCTTTTCCTCGCGGTAACCGCATAACAACGAGCTCAGTCCAAGGGGCGCATGGCTTACTAGCCGTGTACCCTGTCAGTTCTGCTACGCCCTCATTGCAAGGTCTGCATGCCCAAACTGGGTGTAATCATCGCCTATATGCTCACGATTTTACAGTTGCCCGGCACTTGAGCCATTTATCTCTTTATTCGACACCGTCTTCTTATGTGCAGCCCCACACATCCCGAACTCCAGGGTCATACTCTTTTCCCCACTTCCCATCCTCTTCCGATTATGCATACGATTTAGGCTGTTTGGATCCTGCTACTTCCTCACCGCACGATAGGAACCACTGGGAGAATGCGAGGAATGAGGCTGTGAGGCATCTAGGAGAGCAAGAACTGTGCGTGCTTCCCCATTCAGTTGATCCCTTTCAGTTGACCATCTGCAGTCGGAATGCCTATCAAGTTGTACCGAATCCGTGGCCATTGCCGTATCAGCAGATTTCAAGTTACCAGACGCCAGCTTTTGCCCATTCGGTTATACAACATTCCCTGCCTTCGTCTGCATACCCGACGCCCCCACCTCCTGGCATTCGAACGTCATCCTCGTCTCTAGCAAACGCATTAGGTCCTCCGGCGCCCAGACCTCCTAGACTTGCTTTTACGCCGGAAGACTCAGCGGAGTTCTTCAACGGCTTCGTCGCCCAGTCTGCTGTTGCCGTGGATCTACGACCAAAGCTTGATGACGGTGTCGAGAAACGATCGCGACAGTCTGCTCCAGACAGTTCTGATCCTTTGACGCTTGGTCCCTACAGTCAGACTCCGCAGAAACGGAAGGGTATACATAACTCCGGGTCGCCGTCACTGAAACGTCGCCAATCCAGACAGAGACCTCAGACCCCTCAGCAACCGTCGACCCGACAGCCCAGCGAGTCTCTCTCAAAGACCTTAGGCTCTCCTACGGCTAGAGGGAGCTTACAACCATACGTCGACGTCCCTCCCCTGCATTCTAAGCTCAAATTGTATCCATACGTTGACATTGCCGTCGCCCCGCGCAATGCCACAACGCCCACTATAGGAAAGAGGAAGAGGCAAGTTGACGACGAAGACGCGGACCTTGGCGGATTTGGCCCCGTGAATGAAGGCTCACCTGTAATGCATGCGTACGTCAGAAGCGGTGTGAGATCCTCAGCGAAGAGAGCAACTGGCGAGCGAGATGGTCGAGGTCAGTGAAGCATTATTCGTAATCTGGAGCAGAAGTTCACCTTTTCCTCTTCCTCGCTAGCACCAATTGAGAAGTTTGTCTCATTACTGGAAGACGTTTTCGAGGCCGAAGACGCGCTCTCGCCGGACGCTGACCCCAAGGACTTGCCCGAGGACATCTTTTCTCGTTATACGACTGACTGCGCGCATCCTCTCCTCCATTCGAAGATTATGCAGAGGTCAATGAAGTATATTTTGAAGAGTTCACGACCAGTGGGCCGTCCGAGACCTTCTGGGAGAGATGAGGGTACTGGCGCTAAAGGTCGCATGGCGGACGTCGAGATGGCAACTCTGGCGAGGCTGCTCAAAATCTTGGAACGGAGTGTCAGGTCGGGTCATGATGTCGATCCTTTCGAAACGACTGCCGGGCCAGCTGCGTATGCTACGCATGGGGGCTCCAGAAGGCAAGACGTGAAGGATCGCTCCTTGCACTCGGATGGAGCTCACTCCAGGTCAGGAACTCCACGGTCGTCTGACGACCAAGCCCGTGCCGTCTCTGATGACGCGTCTGAGACCGTCGATGTCGCGGGGCTGGAACGCGCTCTAGATATTGCCCGCGATAGCATCCTGGCGGCAAACTGCTGCATCTCACTATTAAGCAGTGATAGACTACCCAAACAAGTGAGTTGGCTTGTATTCCCCGATACTCTGACTGACAATTGAGGCAGCTATACTCAGAGGAACTCATCAGCGCGTGTTTCAGCGCTGTAAAGAACCAACTGGAAATGATAGTGTATCCATTCGTAGAAAGCGCGGGGGACTCACAATCGCGCTTGCTACAGCATGCCATGCATCCGTCTTCCCGAGGTAGTAACTGTCGCCGACAACTTGCAGAGCTATTCCAAGCCCTGGAAGCTGTAATCCCACGGATCAATGACCTCGTAAACGCAGACAGACTCGCAATGTCCGAAGGCATCATCATCCAGGTTGTGTACATCGCAATTGGACCTTTCTTCGTCGTCGAGAATTGCGGCGAGGGTGAAGGGAAAGGCAAGAAAGAGAGCGCGGTTTTGAATACGCTGGGAAACAGCGCCATGAGAGGTCTTAGGTTAGATGCATTGGCGTTGATTCGAAGTGTAAGTGACTGCTCGCTCCCTCGCTGCTGGAGTATTGATATGCCGCTCAGGTCTTCGCCAAGCACGAGGAGCAACGAAGCTGGATAATTGAAGAGATTCTGACTTCCCTGATCAAGCTCTCTGATAGCAAGCAGAAAGCCGGTCAATTCCGGTAGTGCACTATTTTGTTGAATGTCAACTATGTACTGAACACACTACAGGCTTCGGGACGGCCAATCAATCCGGACAGTGTCCGCCCTGCTCCTGCAACTCATTCAGACCTCTGCCCATGACGTCCGAATTGACGTCCAGGACATGCGAAGAACCCGAGAGCAAGAAGCAACGGCTCAACGTCGAGGAACTTCAACTCAGAGAATGGCAGACACGTTCTTGAGTGCACACGAGTCAGAGGTAAGACCAGTGCCGAAGTTCCCGCTTCCTTTCTGACATCTCCATAGGAGCTACGTTTATTTGTGTCTGGTTTGGATTCCGCTACGAAGGCAGCCAAGACCATCGTATTATTCCTCACTCAAAGGTAAGGCGTCTTCATACTCTAGGATCAGTTCAACTGTATCATTCTCTAGATCGGGCAAGAGTAAATCGACCAAGAATTCAAATGAAGCAGAGTATCGTGTCATCTTCGACAATCTAATATCTGACCTATTGTGCGTCTTGTTCTGGCCCGAATGGCCTGCGGCGAGTCTGCTTCTCAGTATCATCTGCAAGTACATGGTAGGATCATGAGTTGTTGGTGCGGCTATAAAACTCATCCTTCCCAGGTGGCTTCCTTGGACGACGTGAAGGCCGCTTCGCAGGCGGACAATCAGGCAATGAAAACTCTTGCTCTCGATCATCTCGGCATTATCGCAGCGCGCATACGCACGACCAGTTCTCAGATGGAGCTTCGCAGTGGCACTACCAAAAAACTGCGCGCGATAGACGAAGTGAGATGTGATGTGAACGTATGTTCATTCGTGTCTCGCTGACCGTTGCCATCAGATTCTGTCGACCTACGGCATCAAACGGCTACGCGCATTGATCTCTGCCCACCGAGATCTCGCTTCATACCTCTGCAGCAAATCCGATGAGGATCAGTCCTACGACGTAAGTAGTCCATCAGTAGCTTGTCCATGTCTCATGCGTTGGGGTGGCTTCAGAGTGCCCGCGATCTTACAGCTGTCGTCTGGGGTCAAGAACTTGCAACTGCGCTTCAGCATTGTGCTTCGGTGCTCGTCGACGAATGTGATATGCAAGTTGATCGAGATGCTATTGCGGAGTTTGGTTCGCATCTGAAGGATGCTCTTCAGCACGTCTGGGAAAACGATGCTGGTGACGTGTTTGACGTTGGGTGCGTCCAATTTAATCTGTAGTCAGGTGCGGCGACCTCAGGAATTGTGTAGAGGTTCTCAAGGCGAATCTCCCCGCATGCATCGACTGTGTGAAGAAATTGGCACAATTCAGACATTCAAAAACTCGTTCACGCCTATTCTAAACGCTGTACTAAAAGCTCTTGACGCACCGCCCGTTTTCATGCGTACTAAAGCATTGAAGGCACTGGGTCAGATTGTCACGAGCGATCCCAGCATACTCTCTTTCGTAAGTTGCGAGTTTTCCAACTGTAACCTTGCTAATATCTGTGGGCCAGCCGAACGTTCGCCGAGCTATTGAAAGCCACCTTCTGGACAGCTCATCCGCGGTCCGAGATGCTGCTGTCGAGCTGATAGGCAAGTATATGGTTGAATCTCCGGAGTTTGCAGCGGACTACTTCCAAAAGATCACTGAACGTATCGCGGTACGTGTCTGAGCTCCGTCGATAGAAGCCTGCTTACATCGAAGTCTGGCAGGACACAGGGCTTGGCGTGCGCAAACGTGTCATCAGGCTTCTAAAGTCATACTATGCCGTCACTACAGAATGTTCACGTCGTATTGAGATCTGCGTCAAGATTGTCCTCCGTATGCTCGACGAAGACGATACCGTGAAGGATCTCGCCACGAAAACCATTGAAGAGCTATGGTTTGGATCGACTCCTCAGAGAAGTAAAAGCAATTCTATACAAGCAATGGACAGGGCGGACCTTCAGGCGAAAGCCACAATCATCATGGGTGTAGCTGGCCATTTCAAAGACCGTCAGTCTCCTATGGAGGACATGCTGCACGATATCATGAATGGCAAGAATAGCGAGGACGCATCTTTAGTCACCAGTAGATACGCCGAGATCTGCGGCGTATTGATAGATGGGCTCGTCGATGCATCGGAGTTGCCTGACTTCGTGCGTTCCTATTTACTGAACACCTCGGAGTTACCTGACACTCATGCAGACTGTTGTCAATTGTGTGCGTACCATCCACCTCTTTACGTCAGCGTATCCCGCCGTGCTCTCGGGCTTCAACGCTGCTACATTACTGCCTTATCTGAAGAATGCCACCACAGTATGTCTGCCCTTATCTCATCGCCGATGGCTGTGCTGACTAAAGGCGCAGCCTGAAGAACAGGTGATCTCGGACTACCTGCTACGTATCTTCCGCGTGATGATACCATACATGCCAAAGACCGCTCTGAAGTTTGGTCAAGAGCTACAATTGGCGCTACAGCCCATGATCATCAAGCCATCCTCCGCGTCTGGTCTCTCGGTCAGGGTTGATAGTCAGGATGTCTCGCCACCTTTGCTCACCTGCATCTTCAGGGCCTTCAGGAGACTGTTGCGTGCATGTGCGCTATTGTCGAACACATCACCCATGACTTTGATCGCCTAGTGGCCCTTCTGAGGTCTTGCAACGGTACGCTCCTTTGGTTCAATAGTGTAGCGGCTACTTATTCGTCTTGTCTTCTTAGCCCGATTACAACAAGCTCTCTCTAAATTGAGTGTTCGGCCAATCACCGGTCCTGAACAGCGAGCCTTGTCCATCCTGCTCTTCATTGTATCATTATTGTGTGAACACTGCTCCTTCGATCAGCTACGGGTGGAGCGGGAAAGTATGCGCATATTTCTAGTTTTGGTGGGCCGGCCACTCATCTCGTATACGGTCAGATCTTCAGGTCGAGATTGACAGTATTTCGAAGGTCGGTCAGCATATTCTCACATCATCATCGATATCCCTAACACCGTCACAAAGGGTCCCATCATCGAGCATGTGTACAACAGTTTGCTGAAGCTGTATCATAAGCACAATGACGTGGGATTACGAGGTCGCATCTTGCAATGCCTCGGTATGGCCGGTCGTTGCCAATCTACTGTCTATGCACTTTTTGATTTTCTCTTTTTAGGGTTTTTATTCCGAGCGCAGCCTGCGCTCATGACCGCTGAGCCTTCGGCAGCTGTCATGGACGCAATATTCTCCTCTCCGGAAGAAGAGGGCCGAGCACGTCTCCTCCGGATCCTGCAAGACTTCCTTGTCTCTGAAGCGGCCAAACACGCCGCAAAAGAGAAAGGTGAGCTTATAGGAAACGTCGTTCGCAGTCAAGATGCTCATTCAGCCCAGCGAGTTCACGGAGTAAGCCCAGCACATCCACTACCGTCAATATGGAAGAATTGGTTGGCAATACGGACGGTTTTGCCGAGTCTGGGTGAGCAACTACAACGGCTTCCGAGGCTCAACGATACTCATCTTGGGTTTCAGCGTCAGCTCAGCCGTTGTACAACGTTACTTGGATCCCATCCTATTGGCCGCACTGTCTCCCAATCCGACAATTCAGTTAGCGGCGGTGGATATCCTGAGTTTCACTATCAAGCAAGGTCTTGCTCATCCGCTCCAGGTAATTTCCAAGCAAACACTCATATCGGACACTGACCGGACTGTCACAGTCGTTCCCTGTGATCGTGGCACTGGAGACTAGCCCGAATGCTTCACTGAGTGCGCGCGCCAGCGCACTGCACAGCATACTACATGGAAAACACACTTCATTGTTGAACTCTCGCTTCGTTGTCAGTGCAAGAGTGTCGTTCGATTATCAGAAGAAACTTGATCCTGGTCAGGTACAAGGTGAGCAAGTCCCCCGCATGTCGAAGGAATGTCGTAATGATCTTCGCCCAGGGTATCGGATGACTCCCAATCCGACTGCTCTGTTGCACCGATGGTATTCCCTTGTCCGTGAGAAGCGGGCGACCAGGCAGGACTTCCTGAAGTCACTCGTGAAAGTTTTCGATGTGGAAGCTGCTGCGAAGGCAATGCAGGTGACTGAGCAGCGTTTACGCTCAAGGATGTATCGCTAACTGCGTGAACAGGATGATATCGACTTCGTTCGCTACATGGCCGAGAATTTTGCCGCCTTCGAGTACAAGACGCATGAAGAGGTGCTGACAGTGTTGAAGTACCTGACAGCGGTGCTCTCTACTGCCGGCATGCAGCTCGTAGAAATGTTGTCTCCGTCGCATCTCCTAGCACAATTGCATGCGCCCACGCCGACAGAAACGCCATCAACTGTTCAGAGCAATGATTGGATTTCAGCCGCTCCGTCTGGTAAGTCATCTAGAGAAGTGTGTAGGCACAATTTCTGATTTGGGCAGCCAATCTAGAAGAAACGCTCCCGCTGATGCGGAGGTCGGTCATTGTGGCCATGATCATGCTGCTAAAGGCATATTTGAAGGGCATGTACGGGATCTCCGAGGAGTACGCGGTTCACGTCCTTATGCTGTCATTATCACGATTGATGATGAACACAGGAAATGTGCCAAGTGGGTGGTAGGTAAGAAGAGCGCGGCAGGCGACAAGGCCGCCACGCGTCGACACGAGCGTCCTCTACTCTGGGAGCGCCTACCTTTCGCGGTAGCTCCAATACTCACGGGCGTAGACGTCGAATCACAACGAACGAAAGTGAGTCACGAAACACCGCGTTCACGTTTCGGCTTCCGATACCCCTTCTAGTTCCTCGAGATCTGGAATGAAGATGGACTGACTGCCGAACCTGAGGACGATTTCATGTGATGTTGTTGAATGCTCTGTATGCTATTGCTACTATTCTCTGCTCTGCTTCTATTTGTAGCCTGCTCTGCTTGTAATGTTGTCATATCATTATATGTTTCTTGTTCTCTTCCCGGCGCACACAGTATGTACACCCCAATAGTCCTAGACATGCATGCATAAATGCAAATTCTACGTTTTATCACTCGATGGTCCGTCTGAACGCGCTGTCGGTTTCCTGATCTCATGATCGAGAAACTCCACGGGTCCCTTCGGCATGATGCCAATCACCTTCTTTGCATCCTCGTCAAGTGACGGTTCATCCTCAAATTGCCAATCTAGCTCGCCCCCATACGGACGCGGCAGATGCTGCGGGTCTATGAGAGTGCGAAGCACAGGGCCCGGGTCTTTGCCGAGGACGTGCACTTTGCGCTGCGTGCCCTCGTCAAACACAGGCTAGATGGAGGATCCTGTGGGCAGGACTGTGATAACAGAGAAGCTGGACGCCCACCTTGACCCAACTCCAAATGGTGGGAAAAAACGAGGGCGAGTTGACCACGGCGATGGTGCTGAGCGTCTCGGGATAGTTCGCTGTCGCGAGTGCAGAGGCCTCCTGCAGATGGCCACGTAGGCTCCATATTGCGCCGAGCGAGACGTGCTCTAGATCAATGATCGTTGTGACAGAGGAGATGGGCGTGGGTGCCGTGGCGTGGGGGAGGTACGAGCATAAGCGAAGGACGAAGCGGGTCATCGTCTCGTAGAGGGCCACGCTGAAAAAATGAGAACCGCTGGTGACTGAAATCAATCGACTCACATGCGCTGGTAGCGACGCTGTGGTGGGACAGCGTCGAGTTCAGACTTGAGGGGAGCAAGGGAGGCCAGGCGGTAGACGTATACCGGAAGGCCATTCTGCTGCACGTCAGGGATGACGTTCAGAGTCGTAGCAGTGGTGCATACCTTGTCACGACGACCTGTCCAACGCGGGTAGAATTTACGAGAGGACTCGAACTCCTCGGGGTCGAAGGTCGCGTAGAGCGAATCGACGCGATGCTGCTCACGCCATGCCTCAGCATCCTGAAATTGCTTGAGAGCTTTCTGGGGATCAAAGCGGCGAGCGCGGAGGAAACGACTGGGTAGGCATGTGGGCGGGTCAAGAAATGGGGAGCGAGGAAAGCAACTCACAGGAGTGTGGGGTCGTCGTGGGAGGCGGGGGTACTGCTGGCGGGGGGCGAGTAGAAGGGAGTGTTGCTGAGAATATCCTTGAAGCTGGTAAATGCGCGTTCCTGATCCGGGGAGAGGTGGCCGAGGTGGCCGGCGAGGACGTCGGGTGCGATGGCGGCAGTCATGGCCAATGTTAGGAGCAGCGACGGCGGACGCGCGCCGCGGGAGCTGGGGAGGGCGCGGTCACATGATAATTCACGTGATGTACTGCACAAAACGGAGGATAAGTAGGCCAAAAAATTACAGAGAAAAGCCTAAAGGGTAGATATCGATAGGGGGAGAGGGAAAATAACCGGGGAGGGGAATATCGCGCGAGAGGGTCGTCATTCACCACTGACTGGCGAGTGGAGTGAACGAGACCGCAAGGCGAGGCGAGGGGCCAAGACTCAGGAAGGACGGAGAGCGACCCGGCGGCGGCTTCTGCCACGGCTCCAGCTCGGCGCGATAATCGACCTCTGCCATCGACTCCCCGGCCTCGCTCTCACTCTGAGCTCTCCTCCTCCTCCTCCTCGTCCTCCACCATCACAGCCGTCATGCCGCCAGGAGACACAGCCCCGGCTGCAAAGGCCCGCTCGCCCACCCCCGCCGCACCAGCAGCGGCACCGTCACCAGCAGCCACACCCGCACCCGAGCCTACGCCTGCGCCCGCCTCAAAGGCCGCAACACCAGCCCCGCCGTCCCGCCATCCATCCGTAGCCCCTGAACGCGAGGCAACACCTGCCGTCGAAACCGCGCCCTCCCCCGCGCCCGCCGCAGATCAGCCTGATGGGGCCGATACCGTTGATGCTGAGGTGCGTCCCCGCCGCTCGAGCGATCGTCCAGCGCGCTGACTGACTGAGCTCCGCCAGGCGGAAGGAACCATCGACCTTGATACGTTCCACCAAATCCTCGATCTCGACGAGGACGATACCCATGAATTCTCCAAAGAGATGGTCACCGCCTACTTCACGCAGGCGAACACGACCTTCGGCGAGATGGAACAGGCCTAGTGCGTCTCTGCCCTTCCGAACCCCCACACCCTCACCCACACAGCTCTCCTCTTCACAGTAATGCGAAAGACCTCACCAAGCTTTCCTCTCTCGGCCACTTCCTCAAAGGCTCCTCCGCCGCCCTCGGCGTCGCGCGCGTGCAAGCCTCGTGTGAACGCATTCAGCACTACGGCCAGCTGCGTGATGAGGAGGCCGGCGCTGACCTGACCGATGAGAGTGCGCTCAAAAAGATCGAGCCACTCCTCGGCCGTGTCAAGAAAGAGTACATCGTGGCAGAAACATGGCTCAAGAAGTGGTACGAGGACAATTCCGTGCCCGCCGATGACGGCGAGTAGGACGCTCCCAATCTCAACTCTCTCAGACGGAGCGGCCGCACGACGTGCCAACTGCTGTCGCTTGCACCCGGAGCAGGTCCCTGGCCAGGAGACGACGGGGGAGCAAACAGAAGGTTTCATGCGGTGTACGTTAACTGCTGATGTATCACAAGCAAGCGGATATCCGCACTAAATTATACGTCCACGCTCTGTACTCTCCGTTGTTCTAGATACGCCAGATCACTACGCTCCTGAGCTCCGCTAGGTGGCTGGTAGAACATATTTTCGTGCCGGATCACGACCACCGCGATTCCGCGCAATGAATATAGCAAGCATAGAACTACTGAACGACATCTGTTTACAGACCATCAACTCACTCCCCAAGCTCGCTCTCCTTCACCTCCACCTAGCGACTGCCAAGTCTCTTTCACCACCTTCCTCTCTTCCGAACTCATAAACAATACCACCGTACTGAAGCGCTGCACCCGCGTTAGCCCGATCATGTACTCGCGTATGCGTTCCTGGACGTTCTGTTCCGGATGCACCTTGAGTACGTCTCGCAAGGTACCGACGATATTAGTGAGAGATCGTGCTTCCAGGGAAGACTGGAACAAAGATGGTAATGCTATCGGCGATACTTCCTGAGAAGCCATCAATCGTAGGCATATCGATGAGCGGGATGAGAAGGATGAAGTCATCCGTTGCTACTTACATTCAGTAAGACCCACCGGTCCTCCACTATCTCTCGCTTATCCCATTCCCTTGAGAATTCGAACAGTGTCATGGGCGGTCTGTTGAGCCTGCCATTGACTTTGGCCTCGGATGCAGGTGTCACAGATGGGACAGATTTTCGCGGGGGTGAAGGCGCACTTGGGGTTGTAGGTGTAGTCACAGGCGGACTCGTAGCATTCTTTTCGCCGAAGATCGTGTGCTTCCCGTTCGGCCTGAATATTCCACCTCCTACGCCCGATCTCGCCGTCGTCCGCGCCTCCTTCGCTTCCTGGAAAGTGTTTGCTTGGGATGCTGGCAGAGGGCTAGAACTGGCCGGTGCAGGCGTCGACAAAGGCCGCGTAGACACGGGCTTCAAGATGATGTCTTCTGCTGACTTGCCGGTAGTCCCGGTCGTCACCTCTGATATTGAAGGTGTAGGGCTTTGGACAATCTCGATGGGGATCCGCCGACGTTTCGGCTTCGGTGCTGAAGCAGTTGAAGCAGAGGCGAGCGGAGGTGCAGCCACATCTGTAAGTTTCCGTGCCTGCGATCGCGATATCATTACACGTCATAGCACAATAAGCGGGGGCTGACAGACCTGTTTCGGCGGGCCCTGCGCCCGTATTGCCTCCTCGACTTTCCTGAGCTCTGCCTTAACAGCATCGTTCGCAGATTCAATGGCAAGAGCCTTCTGAAAGTCTGCATTGGAAACCTGGCGACATGAGATCGCGGAGATCATCCACCGCCAATAGATCACTCACCATCCTTGGCCTCGTTCAATCTCTGCAGCGCCACTCTCGCTTGCCCGCGCCGGAACATCGCCTTGACATTGTTCTTATCGAGTATTAACACCCTCTCGCAATCGCGCTCGACATCTCCATTCCTACAGAGTACGATATGCCGCACGTTCTGTGGCTCGAACGACGAGAGAAAATATGGGAGGAGACACGCACTTGCCTAGTTTGAGGTACGCGGCTGCGCGGTTGAGCGGGTACGTGGCGTTTGCGGGATCGGCGACGATGGCAGCGGAGTAGTGGCCCACTGCTGCGGGGTAGTCTCCCGCTTTGAAGGCTGCATTCCCCTGGGACGTCGAGAACGCTTGAGCATACAGTCTAACCAGGGAACGGGATGACGTGCCTTATCCTTTTCTGCTTGACCTTTGGACAATGACATATTCAAGGAGTGAGGGAGAACGTCCGTCCTTGACAGAAATACAAAAATGCGGCCTATAAGACAATTCTTGGTTGCGGTGTGTGCTACCTGCAAGTCTGAGCGAGTAATTTCGAAGCAACCAGCGCTGTGGCTCAGCACAAGCGGCGCGTCGAAATCACGTGTGGTCTTCTTTCATGCCTTCAAAGGTTCAACTGAGCTTCAGCGCTTCAGCAGCCAGCTTCCACTCGGGTTTCGAGAACAGCTTGGACATCATGAGCTGGGTGCATTGCGAGCAATTCTCTGACCTTTCTGGGCTAGCGATGTATTTGCTGAGGTCGATGCAAATGGACGAGTTTGCAAGGTGTGGATCACGATTCATTTTGCATGCCGTAGTTTTGACTTGACGAATGAATAACCTCAGGTACTCATTCAGGTGGCTGTTCTTACTACTTCTTATGTACATAGGTCAGCAACAATCCTTGTTCCGTGATAATTGAATGAGTACTAGTATGCAAGGGACTAAGGTCACACTATAGATTTGGAGGTGCTGGCAGTGATTGCTCCGCGGTCATGACCATCCATTCCAACAGGCCGATTGATAGCCTGCAAATAGATAGATGGGCCACCAACTGGAGCATGCGTCTCTGCGTCTTTCCATATTGCGCGGATCGACTGGCTCCCGGCTCAGGATCTCAACAATGGCCTCAGCATGTGAAGTTAGTGGATAGAACTTCATGCAACATCACTATCTGCTCGATCATTGTGAGCGTTCCAGCAAGCCGATCGGTAGCGCAGCGCAAGTATACTTGAATCCTCGTGCATGACATTTCCAGAGCAGATCGGTAGCCTCGATGCTGAGAATCTAGATGCATGCACATTCACCTTCACCTCAGACAGGGAACACGACTTTGCGAGCTCGGCCTAGACATGTCCGAGTCAACACGAATACAGGCTCCAAGTCGAACCATGGAAGGGCAGCGCACACAGTCACGAATGCATAACGCGCGACTTGCACGAACGCTAGCGTGCTTGCACGCCATATATTGCCCCCGACGCGGGAGACAGGAGCTCGTGCAGTGGATGATCGTCGGCACACGATCATCGTTCCATGTCGGTTTCAACCACGACGACTTCCCGACGGCGATTGCTCGCCTGGCCAGGATGGGTCCCGTCACTGGAAGGCCGCTGGGGGAAGCGCGAATGGATGGCTGGGATCTCGGAGACCTGCGAGAAGAGGTGGAGCAACTCTGGACACCGCTCGCGGGTCGTCCGATTACTGTCATCGGAGAGACTTCATTCGAGCAAGCGACTCCAAGATGCACCGGCGAGAGGCCAGAGCGTTGTGGACGAGATACGACCGCGGCCGGAGAGACACACGAGCCTCCCCGATTGCTTGCACGCCGGGCGCGGAGATAGCAAGCGGAGGAGCGGGAGGAGGCGTAGGAGACGTGGGAGTCCGGACGTTGACAACGGATGCGAAGGCAGAGAGAGATGTCAGACGAGGCGCCACATCGAGACGGAGCGGCAAGGACCGGACGCTGTGCACGGCGGAAAGCTTCTCTTGGGATGGACGTGGATGGCGTTCGCAGGGCGCATCACGAGGCATGGACTGTTGCATGACAAGCATCCGGAATAGAGGACCACGTACGCGCATCATATTTGCTCGCTACCTGCTCTATGATTACCTTGATGTCGGAGACCAGCGTACGACAACAAGCAAGTTGACTGGGACGTTCCTTTGTTCGCACTGCTCGGGATGATGCTCTGTTGTTTGACGGGCTGATACATGCTTGGAGGATGTGCAGGCGTTAAACAGTCTCCTGAATGAGGTTAAAGACCTGGGAAGATCCGAGGGATATCTGCGAGATGAATGGATGCGCGATTGCGCGAAGATACGGAGGAAGAGGGCGCTGGAGTTCACCGTGGCAGTTGCGTAAATACGCCTGCTTCCATCGACCACCGCGACTGGAGCGTTCCATCACGCTCCAGAGTGTACACGGACAGGCGTTGGCGTTGGCTTTGAGACAGCCGATGGCTGACGGGAAAGAGGGGAAATGGCAGGGGGGATTGTAGAGATGGACGGGGCGACGGCGGCGGAGGTACGAAGGGATGATGGTCGTCTTGAAGCAGCGCGCGAGTGGGAGGGCGGTGAGGAGAGAATGGCGAATGTGCGCGTGAGTGGCGAGCCCCTGCGCGTCTGTCGCGTGCCGCCACTCGCCATCGGGCGATGGCTGCCTCGCCCAGAGTGGGCATCTCTCGGAGGCACCCTCTGTGCATAGGATGCCCCCATCCGTCCATCCCATCCACAGCCGCCAATCCATCCTCTTCCATTCGCTGCGACGCGTCGCCGCCTTGCCCTCGCCTTAAATGGTCGCAGACCCAAGCCCGAGCCCGACCATCCCTCACCGTACGTCACCTGCATGTGTGTCCTGGCGCCCTACCCCCAACCCGCTCACGTCTATCGCCCCCTCTCCGATGCAGCCTCCCTGAGTCGCCCCTTTGACTCTGCCGAACGTCCTCCCCGCCTCTTCCACAGTCTCCGCCAGGAGCACACCTCCGTCCTCAGCGTCGCAGCCGACTCCACTCACCTCTTCAGCGGAGGCCCCGCCGGAGACATCTCCGTCAGTCCCCTCGTCGCTATCCTTACGCGCCACGTTGAGTAGCCCTCTTTCGTGATCCAGGTATGGGACAAAGACTCCCTCAAGCACAAGGCCACCCTTAGCGGGCACTCCGGCAGCATCCTCGCTCTCGAGTACGCCGCCGACAAAGAATGGCTCTTCAGCGCGTCTGGTGCGTCCCCAACACGTGTTCACCGTACGCCTTGACATTCAACCCATCTTTACGTCCCAGGCGACAGCACCATCCGCGTACGTACTACCCGCCTATGCTTTACGTTTCTGCTCAGCTTCTGACCTCTCATGCGGTCCCCTCCTGTGTCTAGGTCTGGTCCACGCGCACACTCATCCCCCTCTACATCATCAACCCACACGGCGAGACCGACGCAGGTGACCTCTTCTCTCTCGTCTGGTGCCCCGTTCTGCAGACCCTCTACTTCGGCTGCCAAGACACCTCGCTTCAATGGTTCACCTTCCCTTCTCCATTGCAGACCACGTCCCCGTCCTCCGTCCACTTCGTCAGCGACGACCCGTCTTCGAGCGGCCGGTCCACCCCTACCTCCGCCCGCCGCGCGCACAAGTTCTTCGATAGTTATCCTCAGTACACTCGCCGCCCCGCCGATCTCTTCGCGCGCAACCCGACGTGTTCCAGTGTCAATGCGTCGCACTCCAACGTGCACGCGCATGGCGTATCGCTCCCGCCAACGCCCCCCTCCTCGTCAGCATCGCTGCCCAGCACCTCCTCTTCGGGCTCGCCCGCACGGCGGAGCTCCTCGCCACACCGCCCGCTCGTCGCTCTCCAAGTCCCGCCCAGCAACGCGATCTACTCCGCGCACTACGGCTACATCTACTGCATGGCCCTCGTGCCGAGCGTCCGCGAGGGCTCCGACGACGCGCCGTTCGACGGCACGAGTGAGCGGCGCGATCTGCAGCTCGTCACAGGGAGCGGCGACGAGTCCGTCAAGGTCCGTGCGCCGTTCTGCCTCCACCTAAGCCGCGCACGCTGATTGGCTGTGCGATCTTCTTTTGCGCCCGCGGCTTCCCAACTCAAAACTTTGATATGCGTTCCCTCGTTCTAGCTTTGGCAACTCGCGCCGGCAAACCCGACGCCGATGCTCCTGCACACGTTCGAGTGCTGCACCGGCGCAGTCCTCGCCGTCGTCGTCCGCGGCGAGACGGTCTATGCCGGCTGCCAGGACGGCCACCTCAAAGTGTGGGATCTCGAGACGCGCACGCTGGTGCGGGTGCTGATCACAAGCGAGGTTAGGGTTTACTGTCCCTTCTCCACTGACCGCGCTCCGTTTCGTAACCCCTGATCTGCTGAGCTGACGGATCTTCCCCCACAGAATGTCGACATCCTGTCGCTGAGTATGCTCAAGTCGGATCTCTATGTCTGCCTGGCGAATGGTGAGGTGCAGGTATGTCAGGCTGCCCTGGTGAGATGGATTCCGCTCACCAAGCCCGATCGTGGTGTGTCATCAGCGGTGGTCCGCGCAGTTCGAGCAGACCGCGGCGTGGAAGGCGCACGAGGGGATCGTGCTGACGTCCGTAGTCACGCGGATATCTCCGCCGGCCGTCGCTGAGGAGGTGCTCCTGGTGGACAGCGAGCATCGGCATGAGCATGACAACGTCAAGTTTGCGCTCGTGACCGGGGCGAACGATGACCAGCTCAAGGTACATCCTCTCTTCGTGGCGAGCCTAGTGTGTGACATCTAACTGCGCCTATCCGTAGCTGTGGGAGGTCGAGCCTCCAAGAACACGGAAGAGCGTGCACCTCTCGCTCGTCACGGACTCCGACATGGAATGGGGGGACTCGGGCAACGGTCTGCAGTTTCCTTTTCTCCCAGGTAAGACGCTTGCTGACCGGACCCGACCTCCGGGGGTCCAGAGACGATGGTATACGCGCTCTCCAAATTCGTGTCCATCCCGAGCGTCAGCAACTCGGCCGCGCATCGCGAGGACTGTCGCCAGGCCGCGATCTGGCTGCGCAAGTGCTTCACGCAGCTTGGCGCGGAGGCCTGCCTGGTGCGTACCCACACCCGCGGCTCCGGCTGTGCTGACGCGGTGCCGCTCGGACGCAGTTGCCCACGGGCGAGAACACGAACCCCCTGGTGCTGGGGAGCTTCCGCGGGAACCAGACGAAGCACAGGCGGCCGCGAATCCTGTTCTACGGGTATGTCAACCGCGCGCTCGCCCTGTCCCATCCGTCTCCCGATGGTTGACCAACCGTTCTCTCTTTCCTGCGCAGCCACTACGACGTCATTGCAGCGTGGCCGCGGGGGTGGTACTCTGATCCGTTCACGCTGACTGGGCGGGATGGCTACCTCTATGGGCGCGGCGCAACTGACAACAAGGGCCCAGTCATGGCCGTCGCGTGCGCTGCCGCTGACCTTCTCGGTCGGCGGGCCCTCGACCTCGACTTGGTCATGCTGATCGAGGGAGAGGAGGAGGCGGGTAGCGGTGGTTTTGCGGACGCTGTCAAGCGAAACAAGGTCTGTAGATGCGGCATCCGTTGTGTGGTATTGGTGGGTTTGAGCCTGAAGACGGTTCCAGAACGCGATAGGCCCTATCGACGCTATTCTCGTGAGGTGGGCGGTTCTTTCTCTCACCTATGTTACGCTTCTCACCTCCGATGTCTGCAGCAACTCCACGTGGATCGCCGAGGACACGCCGTGCATCACGTACGGTCTGCGTGGTGTCGTGCACTGCAATGTCCAGGTAGACTTGTCCCTGGTGCGACTGCCTCAGCGCGAGCTCACGAGAGATGTAGATATCCAGTGAGGGCCCCGACCGCCACTCCGGCGTTGACGGTGGCGTGACGGTCGAACCGATGCTCGATATGTAAGTCTAAGAAATCCACCCTTGTACTGACGCTGACACCGTTCAGGCTCAAGCTCCTGGGCACGTTGACCGACGGCAAAAACAGAGTGGCCATCCCCAAGTTTTGTGAGTACATCATCCGTGCACTGGCATGGTCAATTACCAATCCGCTGTGCGCAGATGACAGCGTGCGGCCCTGCTCGGACGACGAGAGGCAGCTTTACGACGTGTTATCAAACATCACTAGGACCCCGGCGGCGTCATTGGCGTCTCGCTGGCGTGAACCATCTCTGACTGTGCATAACGTCGAAGTGTCTGGCCCCAGAAGTTAGTGACCCAAAAGTTACTATATGGGTAGTATTGAACAAATCCTGCAGATTCCACTGTCATCCCTGCGACGGTGAAAGCACACGTCTCGGTGCGTATCGTCCCCGATCAGGACCTGGAAACCATTGCGAACGGACTGCGTGAACACCTCGTGACTGCATTCGGGGAAATGCAGTCGCCGAATAAGCTGAAGGTGAGACCTCGGCACATCGTAGGATCTGGCTGTTGCGACTGATCGCCTTGGCACACGCAGGTCAGCATTGATCATACAGCAGATTGGTGGCTCGGAGACCTCGACGGTCCCTGGTTCCACGCCCTCGAAACTGCAGTTCAGGCAGAATGGGGCGTAGAGCCCTTACGTATTCGAGAAGGAGGCGTACGTCAAGAATGACTTCATGCAGGACCCATAGGATGCTAACTTGCTGGTCACTAGTCTATTCCGTCTGTTCCGTACCTCGAGAAGGAGTTCTCGTGCCACGCACTGCATCTCCCCCTCGGCCAGAGCTCGGTAAGTACTGCGATGGGCCCTCTTCGACAGTATGCTGAGTGATACTCCATCAGGACGAAGCGCACCTGCCCAACGAGAGGATCTCGCTTTCCAACCTGCGGCGGGGCAAGCACGTCGTCGAGCGGTTCCTCCTCAATGTGGGCAAGTCAGACTTGCCCAGATCACCTACCGAGGCGGTGCCTCCGAGCTATCCTGTGTGATGAAGTATCATCCCACTGGGTCTAAAGCTTACTGACTCAAAAAGTTATGGTAAGGTCGTCCTAGTTGTCGCTACGTATCGTGCATTAGTACCATTGCATCTTGCATCTCAATCTTCGCATCTAGTATTAGTCATTGGAACATCCGGATTACCTTTAGTGTGCACTGTCTGTTGCATCACCTCATATGTATATATGTTTTGTAATGTCTGTTAATCTACTACTTATTCACGTTCGTGGATGTTGTGGATGTCCTGAGCTAGTTTTGTCTGTGTACTACAGTAAAATTGCGAGACGAAGCTCGAAGCTCGAAGCTGAGCGCTGAGCGCTCCCGCTCACATCATGGGTGGTACAATATGATCGCTGGTGGCGATGTGATCTGGCTCCGTCTATGCATGATGCGTCCGCTTCGACGCAAACCCCCTCATGTGGAGGGTCTTGATATGAGGCTAGTGTGCTTCAGTGATGACCCGGATACCAGAAACACATTAACAGACACTAATGCGTCGAAAGATACTTAATCCAGATGCAAGGGCCGAGATATCATGCAGTATGCATAGGCTCTCGGGATGCCAAGCAACGGCGAGTCTATTAGCCGATGAGGTACTACGTATACAGGGCGGCTGGAGGTCACGAATAATTGATTATACACATTTAAAGATGCAATGGGGCCAATGGCCATAGATGGGTGGGGCAATGAATACCTGTATAGATGGTGCCAGTCCGTGGTCCGTGAACGATGGGATGTAGGTAGACAGTGCGACTCTGCGCGAGCTCGATGCGAAGGGTGGGTTGTACTACGTAAGCGAAGGGCTAGGTGAGCGGTTAACTAGTAGGTGGGGAGTAGGTACATAAATTGAGGCGTCCGTGTCATCCCGACGGGCGCAGGCCCGCCGCCCGCAGCGCAGCACTGCATTTGTATTACAAGTTTCTTCCTATACATGATAACAGGTCTTGGCTGGCACTGCGCAGATTGGGAGCCTTGGCTTGTGACTGTGAGGGTAGTCGGAGGTGACAGGCCGCACTGTTCACTCCCTCTCCCACTCGGCAGGCGTAGGCCACCTGCGCTCTTGCCACTCCTTGAAGAGGGGGGCAACATTCTGCTCGTGGCCCTTGACCACATCATCGTTGATGCAGATGAGCGCCGCGTCCGTCGTCTCGTCCACGTGCTGGAGCATCGCCTTGACCTGGTCCGTGTGGAGCAGCATCTCAAACATGGCAGGTGTGCTCCCGACCACGTAGCGATACCGCTGCAGTACCTGCATCGTCCACGTGCGCACGTCGCGCTCACCCGTCGCGCCCATGACACTACGCAGCGAGAAGTCACCGTCTTGGTAGCGGGACACGAGCGGCAGGTGCGGGATGTAACCTTGCAAAACAGAAGGATCTGCGAAACCTGGGATCTTGGCGGACAGGTCGGCCAATCGGCGATCCTGCGGTGGCAGGAAAGCTGCTACCCCGAGAGGTCCGCTGGCTCGTGAGAGGGCCCTGATGACTGGAGAAACCAGCGTCTATTAGCATACACACCATACAATCATCAATATAACTGTACATACCGCAGTCACCGCATTTAGGATCCTCAAATGCTATGTGCTTGAAGACGTCGGAAGCACGCGAATAGCCTGCCAAGCATTCATCGAAGTTGATTGTGCACGTCGGCAGATCGCCTTCCGGAACGTCCGGGGTAAGCCGCTGGAAGCTAGACGCGCCTGCACCAAGCCCAGCGTATGCATACCCATCCAGCGAGGCTTCCCGCGAAATTTAGATGTCAGTGTCTTCTGAACAGCCTTTGGCACAGGGTATCGATACTCACAAAACACATACGACGTCTTGCCCAAGCCACCTTGCAGCCCACTCTCTCGTAATGCGGTCTCCACCCTCTCCCTCTCGACCGTATATCGATGTCCCGCCTTCACAATGACATCCGCACCTCCTGCGCCGATACCAACGGCACTCACCTCGGCCCACGCGCGCCTCTGTTCATCCAAGCCCCATTGGTCGTCTACGCCGCCGATCTTGCCGACGACCCAACTCCACAGCAACGCTTCCCGCGCACGCTCGACTATGAAGTGCGCGTGGAGGAAGAGCGTGTTGATGTCACTCGGCGTGCCGGGTCCTGCGGTCTCGCGGAAGAGGTGGCTCGCAGAGCGCGCGAACTCGGCAGGCCAGGTCAACTCGAGCTCTGCGAGGATCGGAGTGGAGACGACCTTCGCTTCGTGCATGACGTACGGCCGATGTCGCACACCGAAGCGCTGGCCTGTAGGGCGGGCATCGTCAGAGATGAGTAGACGAAATTGTAGGACAGGGACTAGAGATAGTGCGCACTGAGCATGTAATTCGACTCGCCAATTCCCCGCCATTCGCCCTTGATGAACTTGTCCGGGCGCTCTGGGGGTGCCATGAGGCCGGGGTCAAAGTGGAGAACGATGCCGTACGCTGTGATCATCTGAGGTCCTGCGTCACATAACAAGGAAAAATGCACTCACCTGGCGTATAGAATGTCGCAGGCTGAAGTGGCACGCCAAAGAACAAATCATCGTTCTACAATTGAGCTATTAAAAACCGTGGCACGCGCAAGGTGTCCAGTGGCTCACCATATAGATACTGGGTCATTGCGCAGTGCGTTCATTAAGTCGGCCGGTTCCGGAGAACGGTCATAAAGGGTGAGAACTCACAAATGATCGGATATGCCCTGCACATGGCCCAGTTGCGACTCTATCGCAAGGCTGTAGCACGCGTGTCAGTTTGACAGCCCGCGACCTCGTTCTGTTGACTGCGGACTGACACTCACCTGTTAAAGTTGGTGCCCAGGTACGGCCGGAAGATTTCTGAGTGGTGGATGATGTCGAGCACGACGTCGCCGTCCTTCCAGCCTGACCGAGTCTGCTTCGCGAGGTCGAGCCACTGCGGGAGCTGCGAGAGACGCCAGGATGCAGAGGGGGCAAGGCTAGGGAATGGGACGGGGAAGTCGGAGGTGAGAAGGAGGATGCGGTTCAGGTGATCCCGAAAGGCGGCGAGCACAGAGCGGAAAGAATGTCGGAGCTCATCATGATCACTGTTCAGAGTGTGAGAGTTTGGGCGAGCCAAGAAAGTACATAATACGCACCGGAACATACGGTCAGGGGTGCCTGCGGTGGATGGTCGCCAAGGGTCTTTGGAGTCGTAACTCTGCGTGGCGGCCTTCTTGGCCTGCTGCTCGAGGACGTCCGAGCCGTTCACCCATGTCCAGATGAAGTCGAACTTAGGCAAGCCGGGCGCGGAGCAGAGCGCACCTTGGGTGAAGTGGGCATCGATGCACTGCGAGGGTAGCGGGTCGGAATGCGGGCGGAGGGTTGGCGGCGGCGGTGCATCCTCCGGGAAGACCTGGAAGAGGGGATGGGTTACGTTTTGTGAGTAAACTGAGGATGGAACAGGCGGAGTAAGGGGTGAAGAAGGTGAAGGTGAGGGGGAGAGAGAGGGAGAAGGAGAAGGAGAAGAAGGAATATGGGTTGTGATAACGGAAGAAAGGGTATAAATTTTGTTAGGTACCTGAAAGGGCATATAAGATGTGTGTAGAGACACAACGGTGTCGTAATCGAGTTCAAGGTCGTCCCAATCGCCGACATAGAAGCGAATTACGAGAAAGAGAAGGGCAAGGGCGGGAGCAAACAAGATAAAGAAGGTGCCGCGACGTCGGAGGAGAGAGCTGGTGTACTCTGTGAAGCTCTTGGTCGGGGTGGTCGCCCAGGGGGTTAGAGGGAGATAGATAGCAGAATCCGGCCGGGGACGGGGGATGGTGAGGTGGGGGACGGAAAGCCTCATCGTGGGTGCATACGGAGAAAGGAGAAGGGAGATGGGGAGAGAGAGGTCATGCAACTTGTAAGTACGGACGAGACGCTGGGCAGAGAAGAGTAAGTTGCCGCCGCAGCACTTGGCAGCCGGTCAGTCGAAACGACGAAGATGCGAGTAGCTGACGAGCGACTATCAAAGTCTGGGAAGGGTATGAGAGGGCGAATAATGCGAGGACAACGCACGGCCGGGTGCTCGCCAGGTGCGGCGATGGAGGAGGTCGAGGTCGTGTGCGAGGAGGTCGTGTGCAGCGATGAGCTCGCCTGAGCCGCCGTGCGCCGTGCAGCCAAGTCCACAAGCCGAGTGGCGGTCCGGCGCCAGCCACACCACCCCTAAGGCATCTCGGCATCTGCCCGATCGCGATCGCCTCGGGCTTGGCATCCACGGCCGGGACCGCCTTGCTGCTCAACAAACTTCCTTATATGGGTCGCGGAGATGTCATCTTATCTGATAGCTACGACACGTGATCTATCTACCGGAACGTCCGCGTCTGGTTTCCACTCCGTGGCTGGGCGCGGGCGACGGGTGGCGCAGGGAAGTCGCCGTACTGGTAGCCCGCCACTGCAGCACAGACGCACTTCCAGTCAACACGCCGAACAGCGTACCAGCCAGCAACACACGCACCTTGCTTCTTCTTCCGCTTCTTCGCCCCCGCATCCTCCGCCTCGGGCTCAGCCTCCTCGTCCAGAATGTTGGACACCGTCCCATAATCGAACGCCTCCACCGGTTCTGGACCGTCTTCGTTTTTTGCAGTTTTCGGTGCCCGTTTTCGCTTCCTCGTCCGGCGCTGCCCGACAACCACAATTGAGTCGTCTTCCACTGTCTCGGCCTTCCCTCGCTGCGCAGCCGGAACAAACGGTAACTCCACACCATCGGCGACGGCTGGACCTGCATCCGCAGCCCCCTCTGCCTCCTCCTTAACTACTACCTTGTCCGCATCGGGCGCAGATGATCCGGTCGACGTGAGGCGAGGCACGGATGGCGCGATCACAAGGGCCCCGTGGATGCGCGCCACCACTTCTCTGAACCGCATCTTGTTGGTGCTGTCTGGCATGCCAGATGGCCGCTGTCATTGCCCATGCCTGTCAGCTCAATCCCCGCTGAGGTCATCACACTCACCGCTACCACGCGGGACGCATCCCCGAACAGCGCACTGCTCGCCGCCGCAAACATTGCGGTTCCCTTTACCTCCACTTTCGCCAAGACTGGGTTACCGAGCAGCGCACTTGCCGCAGCACTTGCCTTAGGCGCCCCCAAAGCTAACAACAAATTGTCGCACAAAATCACAGCGTCATTAGGCTGCCATGATGACCAGGCACAGTGCCTTGGACACGCACCATGCGCCCATAGGCCCGTTAAACTTGATGCAGACTGCGCCGGACCCGAACACGACGATGCCGGATCGGCAGTGGCAGCCACGCCCATTTGAACGTCGCCGTCCTGCGCGCCTCCCTCAGTCACAGACGCTTCCGGTTGAGCAGCCTCCGGCGCAGTCTTCGCCTTCAAGGCGCCCAAGGCCTCCTTCACGGCATCTCGAATTGCATCAAGCAGCTCCTTCGATCGTCTCCTGATGACCGCTGGCACCGGATGGAAGATTGACAACAACCCAGCCATGTCCGCCGGAGGTTTCTCCGCCAGGACGAACAAGTAATGATTCGGCAACACATACCTGGCCCACCCAGATGAGCACACATCAACACGTTAGAACTGCCCTCGAACACTCACCGCGTGCTCTCATCCTCCTCCCTTGCCACCCTGTCTCGCCACGCATGCACGCACCGGTACACAGCGCGATGCACCGCATACACACTCCCTGCTCCCGTCTGCGCCTCCGCGCCCGCCGTAAGCGTGATCTTGTTCCACTTCTTTGCCAGGGTGTCCCACCCACCCGGACCACTGCCCTCCGCAGTATCATATATCTCTTTCTCGTACACCCGCAGCGCTGTCTCCTCCGAGCGTGCGAGCACGTCGCGTACAAGTACGTGCGCTGCCGGCATCTGGTCTTGGTGCTGTGACGATGATGGTGGGGTACCCGAGCGGGATTGCGAGCGCGACTGGCTTTGGCCGCGGTCGAGGAGCGCGTTCCGGAGGTTGTCGTAGATGTAGAGGAGGAAATGGGTGTCGGAGCGGGCATAGGCAAGCATCTCCGCTGGGAGCGGTCTGATCCGCCAGTCTGCGAGCTGGTACTTTTTGTCGGCAGTAAAGTCGCAGTACATCTCCAGCAGAGTCGCAAGGCTATGTCGGGGGAAGTCTGTGAAATCTAGTGAATGAAATGAACGATGAGCGAGGCGAGCATGTTACGCACCGAGCACCTTTGACGCGTGATATGTATCGAAGAGGTTTACGATATAGAGATTGAAGTCTTGCTGCAGCCACACAATATCGCTTTCAGCACCATGGAGAACCTAGCACCGAAGCCTCTCATTGATTGTATGCACCAGAACCGACGGCATGAATACACACCTTTACGATTCTCGGGTCAGTAAAGACCTCATTGAGGGACTCCAACTCCTCCCTGAGCGCAAGCGTGTCCACGACCCAGTCCTCCTCCCTCGTGCTAATCTGCATCAGACATACAAAGCCTGCGAACGTCCGGTAGCTATGGTGCTCAAGGTCGATCGCGATCTCCTGTGCACCACGCAACTTGTCTAGCATCGCGTCAAACGCGGCAGGTGTCGAGACCCATGTGAAGGGTGTCGCGTCGAAGGATCGTGGAGGCACTGGAGGAGTGGAGGCGAACATGTGTGCGGGATAGGGTATATGCCTGATCTCGTAGCGGTATGGATGCAGTCTGTAGTGGACTACTCAGCAGAATGAACGGCAGATAGTGTACCATACCCACGCGCTCGGGCCTGAGAGCTCCTCCTCCGAATCCTCATCTCTTAGGTTGTAACCAAGAGGTACTTGCGCATTGAATTTGTGTTTCAGCGTCGGCTGCCACATGGACGTATTCCCATTGTCCGGTCTTCGCCTGAAGCTCAATTGCGGCTTCGCGAGGCTAGAGGCATGCTGGAGCGCTGGGTCGAGCCGGCCGGGCGGAACATTTGCTTTCCTCGATTTTTGTACAGTAGGTTGTGCAGGGTTCACGGCAATCGCGGGGGGCTTCGAGCGGCCAAGGAACTCATCCAAGCAGATATCCTACACGCAGAGAGATGAATGTCAGACTTATGCCCCGAAGAGCAAGCTCAGTTATAACACGGATTCATTCCTCACTGCACGCTCAAGTAGCTGGTCCATCGGGTCCACGACCATCGCATGGAAGCTGTCCACCACGTCATCTTCATTTTCCAAGCGAGCTTTCCCCTTGCGCTTTGCAGCGGCGTTAGTATCGGTTGTCGATACCAGTCCGAGGAGTCGGTTCGCGAGAGCAAGGACGCGTGCGGAGGCGGCGTCAAGGTCCTTCGCAAAAGCACGGTCGACAGACCGGTGGAATGGGATGTCGGCGGGGAGCTGTGCGGCATTTTTGGTCGCTTTCAGTGCGGCAGTTTGCAGAGCGGCGTTGTAGTCGTTGAAGGAGGCTGTTGTGGGCGCCGCATATCCGCCTACGGATGCGGAGGATTCTAACATTTTGAGGGAAATTGAAGTCGTTGTACAAGATACGGGTACAAGGGAGTCCAATGATGAAATATGGATGACCGTGCTGGCCTGGCTAACGGCAAGCAGAGCGTGGTGGCGCAGAGCGATGGAAGCGCGTATGCGAAAATTCGCGCTCGTGACCCTGTTCCCATTTATAGCCGGTAAGTGTATTCGCAGATCGGGGAATCCGAATATTATTCGGGCGGGACTCAGTACAAACGTGCTCCACTTGATATTTCGTCGCTCGAATCCCAATACATACTGGGCTGCTGCCCTCGCTATCATCACACTTCGATACTTTTGGAGCGGGACTCGGTTAATTTCCAGCGCCACTTCTGAACTTTTGGAGCGAATCCAAATCCTAACACTGTCCCCTGCGAATACACTCTATTCTACAGTAAGTAATTTCTAATTACCTTGAACTTACACGATGTAATGGACCGGCCAGACGGTATACATCATTACATGATGACCGTAAATTTCTCCTTGCCTGCTCGTTCTTTATGCCATGTTGTAGTACTAGTTGGAGGACATCTCGATGTTCGGCTTGTACAGGTGTTTCCGAGAGAAAAGCTGATGATGCTTATCTGTGGATCCGCGCAATTTCACGGTCGTCGAATGTAGTCTGGTGTAGGCTGCCTCCCCTCAGTGCCAAACAAAGGTTCGGTGCGATCAACTTTTGCGATTTTACTACGCGAATGCAGCTCAAGTCATGGAACAAATCTGGTTTTTAGGCCTCGTAGGTTGAGATATGTCATGAAACGTGCTCTGCCTAAAGGATCGTCATGCCGTCTGCATGTACGAAGCCCCAGATCCAGCAGACGGGCACAGAAATGTCATGATCATAAGGCGACGGGCGAGCAACACTGCCACGAGCGCGCACTCAGGCGAGTCGTGGAATGGTCATCGGAAGGCAACCCGTGGTTTGTATCACGACTTGACCGCATCTTGAGGCGTAGAACGTACCACACGGAGGCAAGCGCGAGCTAGAACGGTCACGTTACCGCGCTGTTGCATCAGTGTATACTCAGTGTATCACCAGGTACCTATGCGAGTCGGGAGCATTTCCGTTTCCAGGGCGGCAATGAGCATGTCGACAATGTTGAGTCCGCGAGCATTTTCTTCTGAGAGATGAAATTAAAAGCACGTATGCAGTGCACCGAAGGAAAAATGCCACTATGTCAAGTACTTGTGCCACACTAGTACTGTGTACTTCAGTTTGTTCTGTGGGTGCCCCGATTGGGAGAGGTGCGGGACGCCGATGAGTCCAAACATGGGTGGATCGAGACCGGCAATTGAGTAACCGAGCGTCGATCGTGTTCCCCACCTCGACTGCTTCGCGTCCCCGCAGCGCAACCTGCTGCAACGCGACCATGCTGTTCAAGTTCACCTCCATCCACATTCATTCCTCCTTCAACTAGTCCGAACCTCTTCAAACGCTTGTTCTTTCATGCCCGAAGTCAGGCGGAACACACTACTACACCTTCCGTCGGACATGCCTGCTCCACGTACCACTCACTGGGATGAAGACGACGAGGATGACGGTCCTCCTCGCATTCGGAAACGATGGTATCACTACCTCCCACTCTTCTGTAAGCGTTTTCATCATTCTTGGGGCAGAACGGGGGCTCACATGAATCCGTTAGTGGCTGTGCTACTGATGCTGCTGCCTCACCCCTCTCTCCTCCTCGTCCTCGTCAACTACCACCTTCGCGTGCTCGATTCCCCAGCGCGCTTTCTCATACACCTCTTGGTTACATATACCCTATCCTTCCTGGCCTTCTGTTCTCTCATTCTCATCCTCGCACGCGACCCTGGACCCGTGACATCTCCGAAAGCCGCGGAGGCCGCAGAGGACGTTGACGAGCGCGAAGACATGGGCTTCATGCAAGCATTGCTCGCTACTGAGAGCGATGGACCTCACGACAAACGACCGGGTAAGTGGTGCCGGAAGTGTTCCGCACCCAAGCCCGAACGAACACACCATTGCAGTACGTGCGGAAGGTGTGTTCTCAAAATGGGTGGGTCCTTGCATCTGCGCACCTTTCCTGGACGTAACAAATGACCGTCACCCAAGACCATCACTGTTTCTGGCTCGGAGACCGATGTGTTGTAAGTACTAGCAATATACCCGCACATACCCACTCAGTACCTGAAATTACCCAAGGGCCATCGCACGTACTCCGCATTTATTCATCTGCTCACCTGCATTGTACTGCTCTCTGTATACATTGCCGTCCTGTGTATACAAGCGGTGTACTTCGCCTTTACCAACCCGCTCGCCATAGTGAGTGATAAGCGCCCAGCATCTCTGTACGGCAGCTCAATATATGCACTCACGCAGGACGAGAGCACACCACTGCACGACATCTACCTCGCGTTTTACGGAATCATCATGGCCCTTGTATTTGGGTCCTTCTGGATGTATCATATATATCTTACGACGTGCGTGTGCCCCTGGATTGCGTGCTCACTGCTCATCGTCGCTAACCGCCACCTGACGCACACGCCCCTGCCGTCTATACATACAACAGGACGAACCAGACGACGCTCGAGAACGTGTCCCCTTTCCTCCTCCTCCGCCACCTCCCGCCGCTGCCGCGCCCGTCGTCGGGCACCCAGATCCTCTCAGACCCACCACTCGAGCACCAGCTCTCGCACGCGCAGCGGCGCCTCGTCCGCGACGCGCACTTCCATGTCCGGATATATGACGTAGGTTGGCGGAAAAATTGGGCGCAGGTAATGGGGTGGGACCAGCCGTGGGGTTGGGCGAATCGGCTGCTGGTTGGGGGAGGATGGTGAGTGCTCATACTTTGTGTGGTTGAGCGGCATATTAATTCCGGTGCATCGATGTTGTGTAACAGCAAGGGAGACGGACAGGCGTTTCCTAGGAATTCGCGGGCGGACGATATGCTGACCCGCTTGGCTCACGATTTGGTATCCATAGACAAGGACTAATTAATTCCGTGGACTGTGCTGCACTAACTAATGGATGTCTCTGGCTTTGCCGCTGTCTGTCAGCAAAGTCGCTGAATAGTTTTCCGCCTTTCTCTCCCGGACAATAGCCCGAAGGTACTCGTGAGTATTATCCGGCTAAGCTCCTGGTTTCTCTCTTCCTACCATCCAGCTCCCGGCAATGCGATGGCGCTGCCGCGCTGTCGGGGCCCACGGTGAGCGCCATTCTGTCCTGCCGTCTACGTGTTCTCCATGGGTGGCTGTTGTGGATGGAGCGCCGCATACTGATCTGGTAAATGCAGGCGCGAGTGTGTCCCCACGGTCCTGGTGACCCTGCGCAGCTGGCTTCGATATATCCGCGAAGGCAGTCTTCCCCCCAAACGTGTGATGGTACGTACGCAGGAGTTCTCTGAACCCTGGCGTGAGGCATTACGGGGCCCCGTGCACGACCGTTCGCGTACTAAGCGCATAGGAGCCGTGGTGTTCGCGGAGCCATAGACAGATGGGTAGCGCCTTCTGATGGTCTGGACGGCCCAGAAGGCGTTGTACGACGTGAAGGAAACGTATTTCTGCCGTCAGACAGAAGGGGATTTCTCTCGGACCAACTAAAGACGGCAGGTCGCTTGTACGAATTGCGACGCGTGGCCCGTGGGTACGATGTCGAGTCAGGTAGGAGTCGCCACGCTTTCGTCTGCGTGATGGTTTTTTGAGATGTTACCAATCAGGTCTACGAGGTAGGCACTAGCTTGAACCCGTTCAGGTCTAGCCTACGCCCGAGGATCGATGAAGCCGGCGGTTCGTATCTTGCGTCTAATTTTCCCCACAGTGCACCTATCAACCCCGAGAACCGGTCTTTGTTTCGGCCACGCTGACTGATGGAAGAGTTCCACGAAGGCAAACGTTTGTCTATACTGTGACCTTAATAGTCGCGTAGGCTCAGGCTAACTTCTCTGCCACACGTTCATTAGAGGGACGATACGGGCGGCTGTTACCTCATGCGAAAGTGAGTGTGTGCGCCGTGTTGGGTTGCCCACTGGCATCTTACCCCCTTGTTGAGCAGCGTGTGACTGGCGGTGCTGGGTACGGCAGCGTGGAGGCGAATGGCTGGACAACAAGGGCGATTATGTAGCGTCGGCTGGGTGGATGAGGCGGTCAGGCAGCCACGGGCCACGGTCAGGCGTGCTCACTTGATGTCATTCACCTGCTTACCTAATGCCCCTGGCGCTGCGCCCAGCGCCTCAAGTGAACACCGGCGTCACCTCCGCGACCCCTCCCTCTGGCCTCTATTCGTATATATACCGCCTGTGACAATGTCGTTCTCTCATCCGCCATCTCGCCGCCGCCGCCGCCACCACCTCCTCTTGCACACCCACCCACACCGCCATGTCGGTTGCGTCTGTGTTTGCAAATGTCGACATCATCAACGTTCGCGCCCACAAGCGCCTCTCCAGCGGTGAAGACTCCATCCGCGACCAGATCGTCGCCGGTCTGTCCAAGCATACGGGCGAGAAGTCGCTGCCGACCATGTTGCTCTATGACGAGCACGGCCTGAGGCTGTACGACGACATTACTACGAAGATACCAGAGTACTACCTCTTCGCTGCCGAGGAGGAGATCCTCAAGAACCGTGCTGACGAAGTCGTACGCGTCATGCACGCTGCTGATGGCGACCAAGTAAAGACTGATGAGGTTGTCGTCGAACTCGGTGCTGGGTGAGTACCTCCTTCATGTTGTTTTCCAGCCACTGCGTTGCTTCTCCCGCCCCTTGTCGATCATTGTCAAAGTACGATACGTAGATCGTCTATCTCGTCTATCTCGCTATCTGGATCTGTTGCCCCTGGTCCCTCGGCCTCGACGGAGGCTGTCCCTTCCCCCTCCCATCACGTGTTTCCCGTAGTCTCTTCGGTCTCTAACGACGAAGCGCAGAAGCTTACGTTTATCTACAGGGCCTTGCGCAAGACCTCTCACGTCTTATCAGCCCTGTCAGGTTTGGTTCCGCCCACCATGGCATCGCCGATCACCTACTATGCCCTCGATCTTCAAGAGCGTGAGCTTGCTCGCACTTTGAAAGAGCTAAACGCGTCCGATGTTGGGGCGCAAATTCGCGGCAAGGTCTCCACTCACGGCTTGTGCGCCACATACGATGATGGCCTCAAGTTCATCCGCGAAGGCGGTCTCGAGGGCCGTACGGATGCGGACCGTGTCTCTGCGCGACTCTCCGAGCACTATAAGTTGGACAAGCCTGGCCGAGATGCTTCGCCAAGCTCCGTCTCCGAGAGCTCCTCCGCCAGAGGTAGCGACGAGACCGACACGACCCCGCCATCGACTCCCGGCGAGCATTCTCCGCTCCACATCCTATTCTTGGGATCATCTCTTGGCAACTTCTCTCGCGGCGATGACGCTACCTTCTTGCAGTCTCTGCCACTTCGCCCTGGTTCCGGAGACACGTTACTTCTTGGCTTAGACCATGACAATGATGCCCGGGACGTCGGAGCCGCGTATAACGATACCCAGGGCGTTACTGAGGCCTTTATCATGAATGGGCTCAAATGTGCCGGGAATGTGCTCGGTGACGAGGGTTTATTCATCGAGAACAAGTGGGCCTATGTTGGCCGATACAACAAGGAACAACGTACGTCGCCTGTGGCTGTTGTCTATGTGGCCTTAGCTCAGAGTAGCCGATACAGGCCGCCATGAGGCGTTCTACAAGTCCCTCGAGGATCAGACTGTCTTCGATCCCATCACACAGACTCCGTACTCATTCAAGGCGAATGAGCTCGTCCGCGTCGAAGTATCGCACAAGGCACGTGTCCTTGCGTACTCTACAATCATCCATTCTGACTGGTAGAACTCGCAGTACTCCGATCGCGATGCTTACAAACTCTTCCTTGAGGCCAACCTGCGGCCCGTCCACCGATGGACTGACAGCTCCTCCCGATACTCTCTGTGGCTCCTCGAGCGCCCACCTTTCCTCTTCGCTCCCCTCTCATCTGCTTCCGCATCCGGCGAGGAGCGTTCGCCATTCAGCATGCCGACGCTGGATGAGTGGCAGACGATGTGGTCCGCATGGGACTTTATCACACAGCGGATGGTCCCGCCGTCTATGCTCTTCCAGAAGCCTATCGATCTCAGGCACATCTGCCTGTTCTACATGGGCCACATCCCGACGTTCCTATCCATCCATATATGCAGGCTTCTCGGAGAGCAGGATACTGAACCGGCCTACTACAAGGTGAGATTGTCCGACGATGCGTAGACTGTGACAAATGGCTGATTTCATACAGTACATATTCGAAGTAAGCAGAGATTTATCCTTGACATACTTTTAGTTGATTGGCGAGACCCTAATGTCCTTTTTAGCGAGGGATTGACCCTAACGTCGATGACCCCACTCAGTGCCACGTACGTCCCGCGCACCACGCAATAGCCTTACACTTACGCTTTGTAGTCTCACTCTGAGGTCCCCACACGCGACGAGGACTGGCCCTCCGTTGCTAATATCCTAGAGTTCCAGAGCAAGGTGCGGCAGCGGATCATCAAGCTGTACGGTGATATCGAGTCTGGATCGGTCGTACTCACAAGGAAGATCGCCCGCGTTCTGTTCATGACGCTAGAACACGAAGCGTTCCACGCCGAGGTGAGATCAGACATTCGCTTAAACGATTGTACTGTTTTGACCAAAGAACTGCACAGACGCTTCTGTACATGCTGTTGCAACGTGCGGGAACCGGTACGATACCCCCGACTGGCTTCAGCCCTCCTACATGGTCGATTCTCGCCGACAGTTGGGACCACGCTCCCAAGCCACAGAACCACACCGTGACGCTCGGGCCGACCACCTTTACTATTGGGCACGACGATGACGAAGCAGATGATGCCTCGACTGACGTCGCCATGCATGAATTCGGGTGGGACAACGAGCATCCGAAAAGGCAGGTCCATGTTGGTGCGTTCAAGATTGAGTGGCGCCCCGTGACGAACGGCGAGTTCTACGAGTATTACGTCGGCAAAGGCAAGGACGTCTGCAAGTTCCCCGCGAGCTGGGTCGACATCAATGGCGAGATTCACGTATGTTTCATTCGAAATGCTTTTTCAACTTTCGTACTAACCATTGTTCACACAAAGGTCCGCACGCTGTATGGCCCGGTGCCCATCAAGATCGCCTGGCACTGGCCCATCATTACCTCATTTGATAATCTGTCGACCTATGCAAGTGTGAAGGGTGGTCGTATTCCGACCGAGCCCGAGCTGCGCCTGTTCCTCGATATGTTCCAGAGTGGCTACGAGGGCGGTGCAAACATCGGATTCAGGAACTGGCACCCCATTCCGTGAGTTCTATGACTGCGATGGCATCCAACTATGTGTTGAATGACTATAACTGCAGGGCCACGATGGGAGGGGAGGTGGATGGAGGGAAGGGACACAATGGAGGCGTGTTCGAGTGGACGTCAACTATTCTCGAGGAGCATGAGGGTTTTATCCGGTCTCGCCTTTACCCGGGGTATGCCTGTCTGCCGTCTACATCGTGCTGTAAGGCATGCTGACTGTCCACGCAGCTACTCCGTTGATTTCTTCGATGGGCACCACCAGGTCGTGGTAAGTATGCTAAATGGTTGCTCGCGAACAGCGCGGCTCACGTTCATCCCAGATCGGTGGATCTTATGCGACGATCCCTCGCCTTGCTGAGCGCCGTACTCTGCGGAACTACTACCAGCACAACTACCCGTATGCTTGGGTCGGTGCGAGGATTGCGTATGATGTCTAAAATGCATGTATCGACTTCCGTATAACAAACGCTGTACATTATGGATGTCTCATGAGCAATCAATATATGAGCCTGGCGCATGCCTAGCAATTGTCGCGTGCATAAATCATTTAGTATCTAGACATCCGAGCCTTGTGAGCATAAAGTTATGTCCGTGGCGCCATTTCTCAGAAGCAGTCATGCTGGATCAGTCCTTAAGGCCTTAGAGACGCAACATGATGACCTGAATAATAACGACATAGAGGCCTAGGGATAGTATGTCATCGCAGAGGCTCGACTAATTGAGAGGGATATGAACACCCCAAATACGAGACACGCAGTGAGGCCTCAACGTAACGTCAACGTTCAACGTTCAACACTCAATACCGGCCCGCTGGCTGCGAACCTTGCATGCTATCGATGAGTCGTTTTCGAAACATCGATATCAGAAAATGTCCAACTGATGGAGACTGGAGGATGCAATTCGCATCTTATGATTCTAAGACTGTAAGAAATACTCATATAAGTAATCTTCCCCCCAGAACGATGACATATCTCTTGTCGAGCCCAATGTGGGTATTTTCATGAGTTATTAGACATAGCCACACTGTTATGTTGACCGAGAAAGACGTCTATCGCGTAGACGAATGTCAGTCCCTGGTTACGAGCACCGCAACTCGGATGATAAATGCGCCCATTCATCCAGTTCCACTTGTCCGAGGTGGTTCCTGACGTTCAACCTAGCGGATGGATGAACTCAATCACTGTCACCAAGGCACTGAACCTGCACTAAAACGTACATCGCGAGGAGGGAATTTGCGTGCACTGAGAAGTCGTCGCTAATACTGATTCTTGCCCAAGAGTAGATAGATGAAGTTGCGTACAAGAAGCCATCCGAGTCGACGTATGCACGATTCGCGCAAATAGAGTGCCGCTCCTCTGGTCTAGGCAATACTAGTACACGTCGATGTGTCAGCCACTATCCATTTTTCGTTAGTGTACACGATCAGCAGGATGGGATTCCAGCCACAACCGCGTCTACCACGTGACATGTTGGTCGCGTTGACCTTTTGAGCCACAGGTCCGAGCACAACTCAGACCTCAACTTCCACCTCGACGCACTCTGGTCCGACGTACCCCGAGCCACCCTCCTCACGGCTTTCTCTACTCTCGCGACTGCTTCTGCGTCCTTTCGATGGTCTTCATCGCTCCAGGCCCCCGGTTCACGACATCGTGCGCACGCTTCGCCAGCTACCGAATTGCTGCCTTCAGCCAAAATGATACGCTCTCTAACCGGAGTGGAATCTAACCCTAAGTGTTTATGGGGCTGCTCCGTTCTCTCCTCATGCTCAGGGGATACATCGTCGCGTTTGGTGGTGTGTCCCGGGCGATGGCATATGACAGGATAGGGTGTCCTTGCCGGACAGTGAGCATTCGTGTGGCCTGGATCTCGCGGCTCTCAGCCTTGGCACGTTCCTTCCACTTGCTCAGAAGCTTTGCTTGTGGTGATCTCTCTGCGCACCCTCCATCGCATCTCCGGAAAGTGCCTTATTCCCGTGTTGCAGTTGACGCGTCGTCCAGACTAAACGTACAGATCTCCGCCAGCATTTGCCTCCGGAGCCCTCGCCTCTTGCATCATCATTGACATACAGGGCGCCATGCATCAGCGTGTGCGTTCGTGCATGAGGCGGGGGAAGGCGATGCCGGAAAGCGCGAGATCAGTCTGCGACGATGGCGGGCTTCGGGCTGGGCACCAGAGTAGCGTCGCGGTCTACATCAGGGTGTTTCACCAGAGAGTGAACGAGCCACGAACATTCTGACAAGTGGTGTGACAGGAGCGCTGCCAGGTGGATGGGCCACCTACAGACCTCGAGGTCTTCTTTGCCCAGCGTCGCTCTCCGCTGCTTGATTCTTGTCACAGCACACCTCGAAGGCGAGACTCCTAGTCCTTTATAGCCTTTCCGATGTGTATTCCTGCTACGAGCTCTCCGTACAGGGAACGAGCAACCCGAGCCCCCGGGCTCACCTCCGAGGGCCAAGTCGTAGGACGTGGCCCGCCCCCGGCGATGTTTACGCGGCTCTCCGCTCGCCGTAGGCTGCCCCTGTGTCCGCTGCTTTCCCCAAGGCAGCGATCAGGGGAAGGAGCCTAGAAGCGTCGGCTGGCGCAGCGAAACTGCATGGCCCCGCGGCTAACTGGTTGGCTGGAACACGGAGCGGGCGTGTCGTTGTCTGGACGCTAACGGGACGTACAGGAAGGCGCAGCGAACAGTCGTCGTGGTAGCTTCAGCTCAGGAAGGGATATGGGTACAGGTGCGTATGGATCGCGTCGAGGTAGCTGAGGATTGTCGGGCCCGGAAGCGCGCACGGGAGGGGGAATGGACGACGATAGTGCTCGCCGCTATTCGTATAGTTCCCCCGTGTCTGTTCAACCGCCCCCAACTCATGCCCTTCCACCACAGGAAGGCGGACAGCAGTCACCCTCCGCGTGTTAGCTCGGTTCTCACCATGTTATTGTCGTCTTGACAATATCCTTGATCGTGCTGTGGCGGTCAGGCTTTCGCCTGTGCCCAGCCGAGGCCTCTGGGGCGACTCGAAGACCCCTTGATGAGTTCGTTCCCAACATCCTGCGGAGACCTGTCTCCTCGAACTTGTCCTGCTGGTTCTATTCTCGCCCTTCCTTGCACCACTCGGCTTTGGAAAGCTCCCCATCGTGGCTGCTGAGCACGACGTCCGGCGATCTAGTGGCTGGTACCGCTCATTCTGTTCTTCTCCCTGATGCAGATCTCCGTGAAGGACAACCTACTGGCGTCAGATTCCTCCTATCGTCACCGGGGTTGCGGTTCCTCCGGGATGCCGTAATAGAGTTTCGTGCTCGAGTCCAGTGATGATGAGTGCCTTCGGGCCTGGCAGTGCAATCGGCTGGTGGGTCCCGTTCCCTGGCGGTAGGTTACTCTGCATGGGGCGTGGGGGAACAGGTGAGTGATGAGTAGGCCATCAGTGAGGACTCGTGTCTTGGTACGTCGCTGTGCGTGTGAGTGCTAGGTGGTGCATACGCACAAGAAGGCGGGGTGGTCCAGTAAGCCAGCTCAGAGACAACGAGCGGGAGTTGGACGTGGGTTTCGGTCCGCGAGAATGCGTCGGGGTGCTCGGAAAGTGTCTTATACCTCGGTGGCGTTTGTCTCCCACAATGATGCACGATTCTCCGGCCCTCTTTGGGTAAGGACGGCGTCGGAACGCGGGCATGGTGGTGGAAAACCCGAAGCCTTCGGGCGCTAGGGGAAGTACTTTGGAGCAGGAGCCGAGCGAGAGCGCGCGGATGCGGGTCTCACTCTGAGCTGGTGTCGCTGCGGGGGAAGAGGGCGTGGTCCTGCCCTCTTCGAGAGTCCGTTGACAGATGACGTGCGACGCGGCTTGTCCGCGTAAACGCGTTTTCGAAGCAATTTTTTTCACATTGATGTCTTCGTGGCATCATATTTGTATTCCTTGCCCTGCGCCTAGCAGTATCATGGCGGTGCGTATTAGTGCCTTGCTCATCATGCGCTCTGCTGATCTCACCATCAGGCAGGCATTATTGATGCGTCTGCTCAACGTCATCACAGTGGCTGGAATGTCGGAGTGATGACATATAGATGTACCCTCCAATGCATGCGGCTTCCAATGAGATGCGCAGATCGCTTTTTATGTTCTCATCTATTGCTGTTACCGCCATTCTATATCCGCTGTCGAATACCTATGAATGCAATGTCTACTGAGCACTATGATCTTTTGCTTCATCTTCCCGTCATTGTGCTCGATGTATGCTACCTTCTGGACGGAAGTCTGACGTTAGGTCAAGAGGAATGTATTCCGTACAAGTGGATCTCCCAATCCTTCGTGTCATGCCGGATACAGATTCGTTTTAGTTGTCGCGCGCGGTGGACCACTCGATGTTCACAGACGCTCGCATACGGTCGCCATAACGGATGGTTATCAGGAGCATTCTGCACGTATAGCTCAGCAGGCTAGAATGAATGCATCCGAGAAAGAGACCCACAAGAGCCCCAACCACCCGATAACTGTGGCGGCAGCGTTGGTCCAGACGAGGCCGACCTTTTCAAGCGAGGGCAACACCCCGGTGGTCATCACAGCGATCAGCACCGACCGCATCGCACTAGGACAGGTAACGATCAATATGGCACACACTCGTACTGGACGGGAGGGAAGCTCACTTAGTCGCCGACATGACCTCCGCACTCCGTGCATGCAGGACATCGACATAATACGCCGAAGCCGGGCTCAGCGCGAGGTCCACCTATCCGCGCCAAGCGTCAGTGTCCCGCGCGCTCTCCAGCGATCATCATATGATGCTCACGCCGATGCCGTTCGCGAACAGCGCGAGCACGTTCAGGACGATGCCCAGCCGCCCGGGGACGAACTGTGTGAGGAGGCCGCACGCGAGCGTGCTAGCGGGCGCGAGGACGGAGCCGAAGAGGGACGCGCGGAGACGGTCCTCGGGCACCCAGACGCCCTTGCGCGCCGCGCGCCACCGCACAACCGTCGCGTCGGAGAGCTTGCCCGCGAGGGGTGCCCCGACTGGTCTCGCACGTCAGTAGGCCACGGCACGGGAAAGTGGAGGACCGCACTGATGTTGCCGATCCCTACTGGGAGGAAGAGGAGCCCGATCAAGGCCTCGTTGGTGATATTGTATCGCTTGCCCAGCGTGTACGCCAGGGGAATGCTCATCACTGTCGGCACCAATCAGCCTGGGCGTCCCTCTGAGCGGCGGACTACGCACCGAAGTCGGTCATGAGCACGACGGTGGTGACCAACGTCTGTGAAAATGCAGCTGAGGGCCACCTCGGAGCGATCTACGCTTACCACTAAAATCAAGTTGGGCGCACGCAGCAGCGCGAGGCTCCGTAGCGGGTTGATCCAGTGCCACCGCCACTTCTCGTCGCCGAACTTGTGGTCCGCGCCGCGAGTGCCCGGGTGCGATGTCTCGGGGAGGAAGCAGTACATGACGACGAACATGACGACCGCCAGGAGGGCGAAGAGCAAGTGCAGCGCTCGCCAGCTGGCAAAGTGGACGGCCGAGCCTCCGAGGAAGGGTGCGATCGCAGGCCCGATGAAGGCGGCCTTGGATATGGTTAGACAACTGAGCGAGTGTCATGGAAGCAAGGGCTACTCACGCCGAAGAAGATGCCCATCGCCGCCCCGCGTTCCTCGAGCGCATACAAGTCGCCGACGACCGCTGCACCGACGCTCATTCCGCTCGAGCAGCCCACGGCTTGTACGACACGCCATGCGAGGAGCTCAACTACTGAATTTGAGGCCGCGACGCCAATGGAGCCGATGCATAATGTAGGCAGGGAATAGAGGTAGATGGGACGACGGCCGTCTGTGAACGACGTGGAGGAGTATTAGGACAGGGCCAGGGTAAATCAGTAGTAAGACTCACAGAAGCCTGAATAGGCCGCCCACACCAAGTTCCCAAACGCCATGGCAAACAACGCGAGGTTGATCGTGAGGCTATTCCAGATGTGAGCGGCCCGCGCTCGAAACAGTCCACTACAGTCAAAGCGTACCTGATGACGGATGGTTTTGAGCGCATATCAGCCACTATTTGCGGGATCGCTGGGATGAACGAGCCGAGGACCAGGACTGGGCAGAAGGTGCGTGACCGACATGCGCTTAGTTCAGGTCGAGGCAGGCTGCCGTGTACTCACGAGGAACGATCCCGGCCAAAGACACGAGAGCGAGGATGACACGCTTTCGCGCGGGCGAAAAGCGATGGTAAAGGGCAGCATGCTTGTCCGCTGGACTTTGCGGGACGAGAAGAGGCGTGTCCTCGCTTGCTACGTCTTGAGCTTCGTAGTGTGCCATGACCACAGGTGCACGGTCGGTAGGTGCAAGGACGCAGGGGGCGTGCTGGGCAGCGAAGGCAAGATTCTACGAGTCGGTCCGTACTGCATATTTGAAGGAGAGATGAGAGGCGAGTGCTGGTGAGGACCCAGTCATGCCATATTAATCCTGTAATTGTAGATCAATGACTCCTACGTCGGCAAGTCGGCGTTACGCGTTCGCGTCAGACCTCAGATCCAGATCGTACTTGCCGCAGCGGATGCGTAGGCCCTACTAGACTCTAGTAGCGCCGATACGTAGTACGGCCGTACAGCAGAGCTCTACAGTTTGGCATTTGAAGGTAGCAACAGCACTAGTCCGTCTCTATGCCCTCGCAATGCGATGGTGCATAGGTCGAGTCTCTTATCTCCCGCTGCTCGGGCCCATCCAATTACGCCATAGCGTCTACCGTTCATGTGTATGAATACTCATCCTGATTGCTTGCAGCCGAGCAGGGAGGAAAGGAAGCCTGAGCCAGGGAGCTATAGGAATTACGATAGGTAGGTAACTTGCCCGCGGGAGAGGCTGTCAACTTAGCGGTGATGTATTGTCTCTGCCCGTGACTGCGATCCAGCGTCTCGGATGTCCTCTCCTTCAAGAGCCTCGTCTTTGTGATACAAGTCTGAGCGACTAGACTCGACGTCGCCCTCCTACTAGGACTCCTACGTATGAGCTCTGCACTGGTCCCACGTGTGTGAGACTGAGTGACAAAGATCAGCGTCCGACTGAGTGGCTGATGTCATCGCCATGTATATAAGTATGTTACTATGTATGTTCCACTTGAGTTAATCGCCCAGCGGGGTTCGCAGGGCACATTCAGACTCCGCTGTGGCGCGGGCTCCCGTACGCGCACAAGTCGTGTCGCGCCCTCGAGTCGGACTCTGTCAATAGTAACTTGGGAAGCTTAGAATAGCAGATTAACAATCGCCACCCCCCTCGGAAAGTAGGATATTCTTTGACTACTCTCGTCTTTCCAGCAAGGCGAGAAGCGAGTTTCATGGCTTTGCATACAAGCACTGTCATCTCCAGGAAAGTCTCCGACATCCTGTCTCACATCAGTCGGATTCACCTTGCTTTCCCGGATCACATCCCTCTGTTCTCTGTTTCTGCGTCTTCCCACCTCAATGCGGATTGCCTCGAGTCTCTCGTATCAAGTATCAATGCACTATCTCCACGTGCAGTGGGATGCCTGTCTGCGCCCATCCCATCGAGCAACCCGATGCTACAGGCCAGCATAGCATGCTCAGTAGCTATATTTCACACAGCGCACGCAACACCATTCAGAAGCGATATTCCTGGAAGAAACGCACCCCAAGTTGGCCGGTGGCACGCGTTCCGAAAGAAAGATCAGGGCGGCTTTGGCTCAGGAGAGACGGTCCAAGCTAACGCTGAGAACGTCAACTGGGAGGATGTATGGGCAAAAAACGTGGACGTCTCCCCCCTTCCGCCAGGGCTGCAGTCGATTCCGTACGTGGCTCAGGTTTCTCTATTTTTCTGGCATAATCAGGATCCGCTTCGACAGAGTAGATGAGGCGCATACAGTCATATACCTGTCCGACGACGCACCGGAAGGCCTATCCAACTCACTACAGGCGCTGCCAGTGGCCACCAAGGTATGATGCACTGGGAGTCATGGCACGGGGCGTCATGTAGACCCTAACCCACTGCCATTTCACAGATGGGTCTCATTGCTTCCTCCACGCCGTTTGTCACTGGCCGGCCATACACACTATTCCACGGCGGGTCGGTCTATTCTTCAGGAGCTGTCGGCCTCTGCATTCACTCCAGTCCTCGCCCAGAGCTATATGTCAATTTCCCCGGTCTCCAAGCCCTGACACCTCCTATGCTGGTAACAGAGTACGTCCCTGCTGGCTGGCCCCCCTCGGACGCACTCATCGTATCTTCTGGTATAGGTCCGAAGGCAACCTTGTCCTAGCGCTGGACGGCAAGAACCCGTCGCGTGTCTTGCTCTCAGCGATTGAGGCCAGGAAGAATTTCTCGCCAGCAGACGACCAGAGCGCGAAGCTCCTGAAGGTCATGAAAGACGACCTGTTCTTCCTGGGCGTGCTCGAGAACAACGCTGAACATGGCAGCTCGAAGATATGCCAAGTATACCATATCAACTCTGGTGACCCCTCTCGCGGCTCGTTAGCTCTTGAGAGCGAATCTGCACCCTCCCAAGGAACTAAAGTCCAGGTTGGTCATACTTACCCACTGCCATGGCGACGTCTCACAAAGTCACAGATATACCGCTCACTCGCACATGCCAAGCCGGATATGCTGTCCCGCTATAAGCACTCGTCTAGCGGCGAGGGGAAATTGCGGCGAATGGTGTTCGCGGTCGCGCCATCGGACCTCATGCCCAATGAATCCGAGGAACACGCAGAGACTCTGGTGCTCGAAGATACATTCCTCACGGCTTCAGAAAACGGGTTCATCATGGATCGCTACGACGACGACGAAACGAAGAGTGAGCGTCCTTGGACATGCAAGGCACCGGGAGGCGTAGCCGAGCTGCAGTGGAGTTATACGTAGGATGCTGTGGACACGGACGGGAACAACTGAAAACGTATTCCAGATACTTAGCACACGCGGGCACAATTGTGATCACATGGACCTCTCAGCACTAGAGTCATGGCGATCTTCATATGCGCGCATCTGCCATCGCTACCGCCCAGGGTATCTACATCGACTGAGGACAGTCCAACTGTAAATCTACAACCACGCACAGGAAGCATATATAAACAAATTAATGATCAGCTATCCCCTTCCTCGTCGTACACATACGCTGGTGGCGGCTCCGTCAGCAATATGTCTTGCTCCCCTCTCAGCCTTTCCACTTCTAACTGCAGCGCCTCTATCTGCCTCCTCAACTGTGAGTCGCCGTTGTCGGCTGGCGGTGCGCCCGGCAGAGGTGGGACGGGAACAGTACCAGGTGGGGAATGGGGCGAGAGCACCGTCCGGGCTGACTGTGAGGACTGGCGCCGGCGCAGGTCGGCGACGGCGTTCTCGATGTCGCGCACCTGGCGCGAGAGTTCTTCACGCCGCATGGTCGCTTTTGTGGCCTGTCGTGTCGAGCGAGCACGCGGCCGTGCAGCGGAGGCAGGAGGGTCGGCTGCAAGAGGGACCGGAGTGTTCGACGCGGGCGGCGCGAGCGCGTCTCTGGAGGCGCCAGGCGTATCCAGAGGGACGACCCACAAGCTCGTCGACGAGGTGCCCTTCCTGTGGCCCGTCGCGCCCGCAGAGCGTGTTTCGGACGAGAAGGCAGATGGATCGGATGGGGAATAGACGGTCGAGGGTGCGGCGGTCTGGAGGAACGTAGAGGTCGTAGGGGCCGCGGAATCCGGGTTGGACGACGTCAAGAGAGACAGCCTCGACGGATGCCGCGTGTGCGCGGTCACGGCACGGACGTTGGCCTGGCGCATGGACGGATCCAAGAACGGGTCCACGTGTGATGCGGGCTCGATGTCTGTACCCCCCGACGAGCCGCCCCGCAGAATCTTGTCTGCGCCGCCATGTCGCCGTCGGAGGTACACAAAGAAGAGCAAGGCAAGCAGAGCCAGAAAACCTACGCCTCCAATGACGCCACCTGCGATGGCTGCCACAGGCGTGCGACGTGACGTGTTTTGAGACGAGGTCGCCACAGACGTAGTAGGCGAAGGTGCTGCACTGGCAGTGCTCGTCGCACCCGCCAGTGTGTTCGACGCCGAGCTGACAGATGAGCTTGAGGTGGCATCCTCATACCTACAGTTGAGTGATGAGGATCGGCAGACATATTGGAAATACTCGATGACATACGTGTACTTTGCCCAATCGAATGCCATGTACGACGCGTTGGGTTCTCTCTGCGGTGTCATCACCAATGTGTGCTGCACGTTCGCCAGCGCCGTGTTGCTGTATAGCGTGACATTGTACTCATAGTCAACGTTGTCCGAGGGTGCGTGCGTGTACGTCCCCGCAACCTTGCCGTCCAGCTCGAAACTGATGTTGACGAACGTTGTTGCATACGGGACATAGTTTGGCACAACCCCATACACCCAGAGCGCGGTACCTAGTACGGGAAATGGTCAGCATCAGACGCGACGAGTAGATTACACACATACCGGTAAAGGATATTGTAACATTCCTTGGCGCAGGATCGGTCGGCGATGCCGTTGTGTCGTGCCACGACTGGTCGAAGGTCTCGCCCGCGACTGGTTGGACGTAGCATCCTGGGCACTCTGGACCATAGTTCCAGCTGCTGTCTGAGTACGTCGGCTTTGCGCCAGTCACCACATCGCCGTATTCGTCGTCAATCGTTCTGTTAGTGGCCTCTGCCATGATTTCACAAGAATCAAGTGGAAATCAGTTGCATATATCGCAGGAAAAGAGAAATCAGGAAACGAGCGAAGAATGAACTGCCGGGCCCACAAGTGGACGCGCGACGAGTCTGGATAGAATGAAGATGACCGAACGATAGAGAGCGAGGCCCGTGCTGGGAACGAGGGCCATTGCAGGGGTGCTGAGTGTTCGCCACCATTGCTGTGCTGTGATTTGCCCAAAGGTCTAGTCGGCGATCAGGGTGCCTGCCAACCACCTGTTCACCGCTGTCAAGATCGCTTGTCGGTTGACCTCTTCTTGACAACTCCAGACCGAGCACAACAGCGGCTCTAGGACTGCACTCACCTCCAATCCTAGTGTAATGCGGCGAAGCAGTTATTCACTAGTCACTGATCACTCGCATGACGACTGCCCAACTGTCGAATACGCCCACAGCCCACAGGCCCGAGGGATTGCCAGTGATGAGCGACTATCAATAGAAGGCATGCCGAGCATTGCCGCGCTACTAAGTAGTAAGTAGCCCCACGCGATACACACGTGTTCTCGACTTGGGCGTTCAATACGTCAATAACACCCCACGAGTCAGCACCGTAGACGCATTCATATATCCTGACGGTATATACTACAATAATCAGTCACTGCGAGAATCACTGTTGTACAATAGTGCATTCAATAATAGGCATCGCATACCAGACTGAAATCAATTTGCTCTTTATGCCCTTAAATTCGGCCCAGTTGTGTGCCTGTATGCATTTGCTTTCACTCACTCAGTCACTGGGGTATAGAGGACGTAGACACAACTAGGCTGAAGTCGAGACTCGAGAGACATTCGCCGCGCCGAACGCCCTACACAGAAAGCCCCTGAGCTTGTCCGCCTCTTGTATAATCGCGCTGCCAACAACCGCATCCCTACTGTATGGCCTCGATGATGGCCTGGAACGTCTTCTCAGGATCGTCCCAGTGCGCCTATTAGGACATTCTCATCAATATATCGTATCAAGACGTTGGTCGGCGAAGGCTGCTCACAAAGTGGTTGGCACCTTGTATGTTCCTGAAGTTAATCAGTCCACCTCCGTGGGCCTCATCGTCTGCTAAGATGTCAAAATACGCGGCGATGCCATATGACGCGGCGGCGTCACAGCCCAGGTGCCACACCTTCATGTGTGGTAGAAGCGCTGTGATGCGAGAGTCGAAACACGCTTTATGGAATGCCCGCTGGGACGAAGGGACCATCCCGAATAGGACGGGTAGATCCGTTGCCAGTGTAGTCTCCATCATCGTTGCGCGCTCTTCCGCGGACATATTGAAGATAGTGGGGGCGCGGGAGAAGGACGGGGTGATGTATTCAATGACGCTCTTGTCGCGGGTGGAGAGGTCTCCGTGATCATAGTAGGCAGTGAGCGATTGGAGGAAGAAGTAATTCTGTGCTTCCTGCGGGACTCGGAATGCGTCGAAAGACCATGTCCCGGGCGGATCGACGTAGCCAAGCGCAGCTGAAGGCGGATCTATAGTATGTTATACAATGACGTCACGCACGTCGGATGGGTACCAGCCAGCAACGGACCTTCTATGATTAATGCGCGAATATATTGCGCGAGACGTGCTTGCATCTCCGATGGGTAGCTGTGAATGTTGGACACGGCCCGGGTCACATAGCCGCAGCCTGCGGACCAACCGAGTAGGGCAAAACCCCCGCCCTGACGGTCGCTGGAAATGGGTGGGATGCCTTCCTTCTGGATAAACGCGTCCACAAAGTACAAGACTTCGTTGCAGAGGATATCGGAGGCCTGACGTTTCTCTTCATCACTCCCGGAGGCGAGCAGGTTTGCCAAGTGTTCTGACATAGGGGTAGAACCCCCGAATCCGCGCCGATTAATGGCGACAATGCGCAGGTTAGCGGCGGGTGCCAAGGCCTGTAGTCGCTTAAATACCACTAGGAGGGGGGTCAACTTAGATAGGCTCGGGATTCTACTCACACTTACGATTATTGAATATTATACCGTGCACGGCGAAGACAGTGACATAGGGTGCGTCTGATGTTGAGCTGGGCAGACCGCTGTCGGTGTAGGTCAACTCATCACCGGCGTCGTTCACTTTGAGAGCAAGCATCGTGCGTATCGACAGTATTGCCTGTAGTGCAGTGGGGGCTTTTAAGCATTGCAGCCAGAGCCGCATTCCAGTCGCGCATTCCGAGTCTGATGGTAATATTGTGGTAATTTGTTGGTGTCGGTATGTCTCGGACGAATCATTACTCCCGCCTTTATCGATCCGACCCACTGACTCATATGAGCTACGTGAACAGCATCGGATTCAACAGTGAGTACGGAGATCATGATCGACGAAGGGGCACCATCGACTACAGGAACTTGAAAGTACTAAAACATATGTGCCTATTGGATGCATGACATAACGGTGAGTGAGGCAGGTATAGCTCACGCACCGTCGTTCGTTCCTCTCAAGATCTACTCCTATCTGGCTCTTCATAAGCTGGCGGTGGTGTCTTCGTGTCGACTGATGAACGCTCCGCAATCCCCAAGGTCTTCGCCAGCCGCATCTGCAGTTCCCCTATCTGCCTTTGCAAGACAGAGACGGACGGCGAGGTTGCTCGGGGTATGTCTGCTTGCATGGACATAGCTCCTGGTAATTGCATGGCTTTGCGAGGTGCTAGGGGTGGCTCTGGCACCGGGTCCGTCATCGCCGAGCTGGTGAATTCTTCATGCGGTGGATCCGACCCAACGGTCGCGTTGGGTTCGGACCCGTGCATCGCTGACCGAGCGCATATAGTGGTCCCATCAAATGAAAGATCACTGGGAGTATCCGTTGGCTCATTCGCGATCATGAGGCCTTCATCAGAGTAGTTGTAGCGAAGTGACCGTCGCTCGAGGATCTGTGTTATCGTCTCCAGAGCTCGGATAGTCGTCGACGATGCTTCTGTACAATTTCCTTTCAAGGAACTTGTTGGCGAGAAGAAATCGTCTGCGACTATGGAGCTTCTCTTTGAGACCCACACTGAATCACCTTGGATGGGCCCATCGTGGTCACCTTCTTTGCTTTTACGCCTGTATCTGCGGTAGACGCAGAGTATTAGGGATAGAAGCGTCAACCCAACAGCCCCTCCAACCACCGCGCCCACTATGACAACAGTAGACGGACGCGATCTCTCCGGGCTGGTAGATGACGTGTCTCCAGTAGAGTTCAAGGACGCCCCAGCAGACGGAGAGTATGCGACGCGCACGCTGCTCACAACTGTCGTTGGTGAGCCGGCCACGGTAGTAACAATAGTCGTCACGGTGAGGCTTGTCGTGAGGCTAGATTTGGCCGACGACGTGCCGGCAGTCACCTCACTGCCACCAGACGAACTGCTTGGCGGAGTCCCGACAGAAGTCCCCGCAGACGAATTCGTGAGCGAAGTAGAGCTCGAGCCACTGTTCGTGGGGAGTGACGTCGATGTGAGAGGAATAGTAGGGGATGCAAGGGTCGGTTGTACGTCTTCATACAGCAGCATGATCAATTGTGTGTACTGGGTATACAGTCATCTTCATGCTGTACGCACGTGTATTCAAGCCAATCAAAAGCTATCCAAGATCCCGGCTGCAGATTTATGACGAGGTTGTGCTGCTGGTTGGCCAGCCCTGTCTTACTGTACACGGTGACGTTGTAATTGAAGTCGCTCGTGGTCGCACCTTGGTCCGTCGGATCGTAGACATACGACTGGCCCTCGCCGTCAAGCTCGATATCAAGATTGGTGCTGGTGATCATGTTAATAGTATTCGCCTTTTGGGCTGTTGCACATTACACCCAAACCGCGGTACCTGCCCACGGTCAGCACCCAAATGCATCGTGCACAGGAACTTATATGAGCTCATACCAGTAAAATTGACACTTATAGTATTCATTCCAGCAGCATCGGACGTTAGAGTCGTGTCGTGCCAGGTCCCTATGAAGAGCTTGTCTGTGGCTGGGACAAGACTGCAGGTACTACATGGGGGTCCAGAATTCCAATCTGCATTGGATGTCGTATTGTACGCGGGCTTCTCTCCTATAACCGAGTCGCCGTACTCGTCGTCGACCGTCCTGTTCGTCGGCCCCGCTTGGACGAAAAAACCTGCAACCAATAAATAAAGCCCTGGCCTAAGGATCCGGCTCACGATGTGAGATGTCAGCGAGTGTTTGAGCAAATGATAGTGAGACATATGTAGGTCCCCCGCGAAGAGATAGTACTAAACGGGGTGGGATGACGAGAGGAGACAAGAGGAGCAAGGGGACCTCGCAGGCCTAAACAAGGCACAGCGGCAGCATTGGGAATGGAAACACCTGAAAGAGAATACATCATTTAACAGCTGTCCTGCACACAGCCGCAACCTTGCTTCTTTGATACGGGCCGTAAGGGGGTCAGCATTCGATCCGAGTGGTCCGGGTAACATTGCAGAGATCGGTAAGAACCACAGGACATACAGAATGATTGTAGATACGCACCATTGCATTGATCCAGAACGACCCAGGACGCAGAGTAAAGATGAAGGGGATCACCATTGATATCCATGGTTTCAAAGCTTCACGCTCTACGGCTGCGACCACACGACCACCTGTCAAGTATGCGTTAACATATCTGTCAGGTCGATTCATTGCTGAATTTGGGCAATGCAACAATGTTCCCCAGCCGGCAGGCAGTAGTACCGCACAACCAAAGCGGCGCAACGTAGAGCGGCAAACCTCTGCTTGTGACAACTAGACTTTGAGTGGTTTCACTCAGATTGCGCATAACGTTGTCATCATACCCTATTGTCGTGTGGTCCTACCGCCTTACACGTCCCAGTAGCAGTGATGCAGTAATGAGAATGAATGGTACAACGGGGCGAAGCTGGTGACTAGTAGCGTACTGTCATCATTCATGTGACGGGCAATGTATCGTGCAAACGTAGGAGGGTGGAAGCATACCGGTCATAAGCAGAGAACGTCTAACAACCTATGCATAGTGTTGGCATGCGCGGATCACCTGGACGAAACCCTGACAACATCAGATTCATTCAAGTAAACGGTGACCACGAGATGGACTTGACCGGGGTCTAACATTAGAATAAGGAGGGAGAATTCATTCCTCTCGTCGAGCTGCTTCATTCTCTGGTTCAGGTGTTTCATCCCCTCCTCTACGCTGTTCGGCTACTTCCGCGTCCTGTCGAGGTTGGTACGCCGGTGGGGCTTCCTGCGTAAGCATAGCTTGCTCCGTGCGAAGTCTCTCAACCTCCACTTGGAGTGCCGCGATTTCCAGCCTGAGTTCTGCGTCTTCCCGAGCAAGACCACCGGGGGCGACCGGTTGGGCAGAAGTAACGAGTGACGCTGTCGTACGGTGATCCGTTGATTGACGTCGCCGCAGTTCGGAGACGGTCTGCTCGATGTCTCGTATATGCCGTGAGAGTTCTCCAAGCTGCGACATAGCAGCATCGCTCATCGAGGGTGACATGCGGGAAGCGAAGGTCTGCTCCGAGTTCGCAGGAGGGGATGGAGGAACGGTTGACGTGGAGCGAGGAGCAGTAGAAGAGGAAGTATCGGATGCCTTGTGACTATGCAACTTCATCAGGGTAGGGGATGCGGACATGGCGGACTGCGACGAAGAGTCGGTCTCAGGAGAGCTGGTGGCACGAAGATGGATGGTATGTTCGTACGCGCCGTTACCTGACAGAAGTCCAGACGACGCCTCTCTGACCTCGTCTGAGCTACCGGCCTGGTTCAGACTCGGCAACGGGAAGGGACTGACGACGGATTTGGCCTCTTGAGTGGCAGTCTTTTCTTCATCAATAACGGTCGTTGATACTTTCCTCTTCCGCGCTCGCCGGCGGAGTACGAAGGCAAGTAAAATGATCACCAGAGCGCCCATGACCCCTCCGATAACGCCACCAGCTATAGCACCGACCGAGCGGTGCGATTTTGAACCTGGCACCACCGGCGCGGTCACCGCCGACAGTGGAGAGCCGGTAGTTGGACTGGTAAGACCACTTGTAGCACTCGTCGAATTCATAGGGATATCACCGGAGCTGTCCACCCATCAGGATCATGATGCAAACAAAGGGAAAACTCGACGCACGTGTATTGCGCCCAATCAAATCCCAGATATGTCCCTCCAACGAGGGCCTGCGGTGTCATGACCAGAGTATGTTGCCCACTCTCCAACGAAGTATTGCTGTAAACTGTGACGTTGTACAGGAAGGTAGCATCAGTACCGTCGGGTTGGTGCATGTAGTAGCCGTGCATCTCTCCATCGAGCTGGAAAGTCACATTGACGGAGGAGATGGCGCCGGTGCTATGGTTGGTGAAATTAGGGACCACGCAGTACACCCAGATCGCGATGCCTTGCGGAAGTGATACTTCAGTCAGGCTTGACACTCACGCTGGCATAGCAACGCACCACTGAATGAAATCGTGACATTTTCAGGATACGGATCGGTCGAGAAGGCAGTGACTTCGTGCCACGAGCGATCAAATAGGTCATCGACATCAGGTGTGACGGTGCACGTCGTGCAGTTTGGACCATATGCCCAGCCTTCCGTGTAGGATGGCTTAGTCCCTGTCACCGAATCGCCGTAGAAGTCGTCAATCGTTTTGTTCATGGCAACACCAGGCTGCGACCTGAAACGAGAAGCGAGGCATGACGTTACAGAGCAGCAGGGAAAGATGCGCGTCCTCACCAGAATGGATAGGGGCGGACACTGCTGGTCAGACCGCAGTCGAGGGTGCGGGAGAGCGGGAACTTAGGGTTTCGCTCGAGCCACTCAGGCTACATACATATCCGCACTATCTGCATATGACAAATCCTCCCAAGCAGTCGCTGTGAATAGCCAACTAACAGTAGGATTCGCAACGTACCCTGTATGAATGGCGCTCGGGTCATGCGACGTTATCGACTGACACACAGATCATACGCATGAACCGCGCTGGGTTCCAGAGGGCATAGAGAACGGGCAAGATCAGCAGATAAGAAAACCACTCGAAGACATGCGTGGGTGTCGCATCTGAATTCAGCGCCTCGATCATGTTTCAGCCTATGGCGTGGTTCATCGTGTTCTGAGACGATGAGTTCACGTCCGGACCTTGGCGAAGGGAGGAAGGCACGCCTACTTCGAGAGGACCTATGGGACGACGTCAGCCTTTCTGAGGTAGCTCATCTGGCTATTGATACACTGCTTCCTGATGCATATGGCAGAACCCAATCGGCGCGTGGAGCGAGAGTATGTCTCCCAAGTTGAGCAGCGACGTTACACCTAGATGCTGGTGAATACTCTATCATAGCTTGGGCTACCAGACCGAAATGTGATCGATCTTCGTAGAAGTGGCGAAACGACCATTAAGAGTAACCCAAGCTTTGCGTCTGAACAGTCAAACAGATGTCTCACTGTCGGCATCAGGATTAGCTACTTCCGAATAGGCTGCTGAGCATTCGCTGATATCATACCTGACCTGAGAGCACCGGCAGAAAGCAGAATCAACGAGGTGCGAATATTAGAATATTGACGTTTTGTGGAATCGTCTTCACTATGACGGTTGAAGTCGCGAAGATCCGGCGTTTCGAGGACGGATGACCCCGAGACACGTATTGAACAGTGTAGGCGAGAATGGGTTCATGAAATGCAATCTTTGAAGGGGTCAGCTCATTGATGCTTTAGCTAACCACGCGCTGCGGGCATAGTGCTGGAGAGCACGCTGGCAGAAGCTTTGAAGCTTTGGAGTCTGAGCGTCAGTGAGTTTGAAGGCATCAGATTACTCACCATCTACATAGGCCACGACTCTAGATATTTGAAATCATAGTAAGTCTAACGTAGGGGCAACTTTCGAGCTGCGCGACGTATTTTGGATGAGGCCATTCATGCACATAGTAGCGGCAGACGATATGCGGACACTCCATGAAGTAAAGATCCAAGAGATGGCACGGCAGTACCGGTTTTATGCTATACTGAAAGCCAGAAAGCCAGAGAATTCACCGATGAAGTCTGCCGATACATAGAAACTCAGCGGGCCCTGAGGATGGTAGTGGAGGACGTAGTCGTAAGCCCATAAGTACTTATGACCCGCGAAGCAGATGAGGAGGGTTTCGAGAAGTCGGAGCTGAGTCGGGGTCTTAGTGGCGCGTGGGTTGCGCGCTCCGCGAACTCGGGTGGATGCCTCACGGCGCTCATTCTGATGTAGTTGTACTTTTGCCTGGAAACTGTTCGGAAACTCGCTCGTACCGTTCATTTACTTTTGCATTTACCGAGCCCTCAAAAACTTACATATAGTGCTCAGCAGCCGCGCGATGCCAGAGCACCGACTGTCGGACATTATTGAGTTTCGCGCCACAGGCTACGCACCTGCGGTCAGCGTTCGCAATGCAAACACCAGACGTCATTTCGAGACTCGAGTCGCCTTGCAAAATTGCGCTTCCGAGCGCGTCGCCGGCGGGAAAGTATACGATATGTACTATCTCAAGCTATTGCCTAGGGTTGATCAACGAGGCTGATCGTCTAAGCGGTGCTCAACAAAGTAGCATGTGGAGAACCAACTTAACACAATAACTCCGTTAGTGTGGGGATATTGCGGTTGGTGGTGATGAGCGGCCAGCAGGTGAACAGAGGTGTGTCCAGTCGCTCCTATTTGACACTGCACACTGACGCGAGGTGCAATGCAGGTGAACCAGAAATGTCCAGCCTGCGACAGCTGAGTAGCGTGCTCCCACAGGAAGGCAACATACTGGAGGGCGGTTCCGACGCATTGATGATACGACTGAATGGTGCACCAAAGCACCGATACGAGCGCTATGCCACGCTTCGCATCTCCCGAAGATGACTCCTCGAATTCTCAGTCAAACGCTCATGATGCGCTTAAGACCGATGATTTCAAAGGTTTCCGACTCCCCGTGCCCCCGTCACTTGCTGGTATCAGTTGTCTCCTCCCGCGAACATGTCAAACAATCCTGATACGGACGTCCTAATTGTCGGCGCCGGACCAGCGGGGCTTGTGGCAGCTTTGGCTTTGTCTCACCACGGAATAGCTGTGAAGATTGTGGATAGACGGTGCGTCTTGTATGCAATCAAGACGGCACCGGGCGCTGAGCTGACGAACAAATTCACGATTATCAACTAGTATTACGGGTGAGACCGCAGGTCAAGCAGACGGTATTCAATCGCGGATGATGGAAATATGGGACAGTCTCGGCATAGGTGCAGAGCTGAGGGAACTTAGCTCGCAGATTCATCGCATGGTAAGTCGCCCGTTGATGTATATCTCGAGCCCTCATCGACGTCCTTGCCCCCTCTCAGGTCATCTATGAGCCCAACCATGACGGATCGGGAATCAAGGTGAGTAATCACTGCGTCGGCAGCTACGGAACTCTTACATGTCATTATAGCAATCCAGTCAATGCCACAACATATCCGTCCCATCTGCACGTTATCCGTTCGAGGTGAAGAAAGGACAGGCTCATTCATTCATTGAACAGCGTCTCAAGTGGGTTTTTTGTATCAGAGCATAGCCGCTAGTCACGTCATAGAAGGCATTCTGCTGCGCGCGTTAGCCGCACAAGGCATCACGGTCGAGCGACCGGTCGTTCCAGAGTCCTTGAAGATCATTCGCGAGGGGGGTATTACTGTATCTCCATACGTCGAGGTACGCTCATTATTCAGGTCGTCGAAGCTCTCTCTGATTCCCTGACGCACAGGTCACTGTTACGAGACTGAATGATGAATTTATACGAGACAACAACATTAGACAGGCACACAGGAGCAAGCTTGTAGAGACGGCAGAAGCTGTCAAGGAACGACGTGTCATTCGGACCAAATATGTTCTCGGATGCGATGGTAAGCATTGATTGCAGGAAGCCACGTTGTCAGGCATCTAATGTGGCTTCCCATAGGAGCACATTCATGGGTTCGTAAGGCAGTGAATCTCACGCTGGAGGGAGACGCGAGCGGTAAGATGCACGAGGTACACAAGATAAAGCTGCAATCATAACCTATCATCCGGCAGATCTCGTATGGGGTGTTGTGGACTTCACTCCCGATACTGACTTCCCGACGACCAGAGCCAAGAATCTCATAGGGTCCCCTCTCTCCGGCGGCATTGCAGTGAGTTGGCAACTTCCACGGCGCTTCACTTGAGTGTGCTTCATTGTGCTTGCCAGTGGATTCCTCGGCCAAACAACACTGCGCGCGCCTATATACGCTTGCAGACAGAGGCGAGGACCGTCGCATCAGATGAGACGCAAGACAAATCTGCATCAAGGGATAGCCAGAGGAATATCATTCAGGTTTGTGTTCGGATGCCGTGTGTTACTCCTTGATATTGATATACAGCGTGTAGTCGGTAGAGAGAGCCTTTCTGCCGTACTCTATGCGGCTCACCAATGTTACCTGGTGCAATGAATATCGAGGTGCTGCCCATGGACCAATGCCCTACGATAACTTATGCTCATACATGATATCGCACAGTCGGTCAACGGGTTGCACCCAAATTTTCGGCTGCCGGTCGCGTTTTCTTGCTTGGCGATGCCTGTGCGCAACCCAAAATGATAGAATGGTAGTTCTAGGTACTCACGAAGCAATGAGACAGGTCGGACACACTCGCCAAATGCTGGCCAGGGTGCCAACAATGCGATGTATGATGCCTACAACCTAGGTGAGTGGAGTGCTGCATCTAACTCGGCAATTGACGCAGGTTTTTGCAGCCTGGAAGCTGGCATACGTTCTGCAGGGTCGCGCTAGTGCAGACATACTCGACACCTATGAAGCGGAGCGGCGCACTCACGCACTAGAACTCATCCAGTTCGATAAGGATCTCTTCGAGATATTCAAGCCCGTGCAGTTTGGGGCTGGGTCATACCATGAGTGAGCAATACGTACTTATTACAGAGTGTGCAGTCCTAATGGCGAGCGTAGCATTTGGGAATATAAGAGCATGTTCTTGTGGTAAGCTCCTAGCCCAGCGTTTCGGAAAGTACCACTCTGAAGGCGAACAGCGGCGTCGGGCTCAAGTACAACTCACGCTTGACCATCTCCGATGCTGCAGACATAGCACCCGGACTTCGTATTGGAGAGCGAGCTCCCTGCGCAGATATTATCCAATACAGCGACTGGACACAGTGGAACACGCTAGACCTGATGGTATATAACGGCCATTTCAGGCTGATCCTCTTGCCAGGCGATACGCGGGTTCTTCCGGCTGCGCGCTCCTTCGACGCTTTCTACGAGGACCTCGTCGCAAGCTTGAGCAAGAACACACTGTCATTCCTCGACATACTCACTATCCTCAACATTCCTAAGGAAACTCCGTGCGACAATCTCCATCCACCGCCTATTCTCCGCGTGGGCGAACGGTGAGCGCGGAGCGGTGCATTCGGCATACATCAACCAGCCACTGACTGTACCTGGTAGGCTATATGTTGATGAATGTGGCCGAGATGAAGGTCAGAGAAACGGCGGTCTGTATGAGAGTCTGAAAATTCGTCCCGACGGAGGTGCTGCAATCCTCGTGCGGCCGGATGGCATCGTGGCCATGGCCACCGGTGTTCATACTGGGGATGCAGACAGAATTGCCAAGTACTTCGCTCGCAGGTTGCTGGCTGATAAGGCGACGGAGCATACGGGCTTGAAGCATAAATTGTGAATAGGTAGCGTAGAGTCTGTGCATTGCTCCGCGGAGTCGACTCAGACTGTAATGATGCAATGAAAGGAGGTAGATGTGGTCACCTCGGTGCTACTACTACGTAGCTGCTTCAATACTGCTAAGTAGCACAGTGAATAGAACACTTCGGTGCAAAATCTCACGATATTAGCCTTAGGTCTTGCAGGGCCCGGGCAAGTATCTTTCATGCTTAGGTGTGTGGTGTCAATGATGTGTACACTACGCTATAGTCTGATCTGTATTCCTCAGATAAGTTTCGTCGGCGGAAGCGACTTCATTCATAACAAGTCTCTATGACCAGATTGTAGTCCACCGCTCAAAGTATGCGCTCGACAAGCTGGAAGATCTCATCTGCACAGCGGTAGTCGATGATGGCGTTGCGCTAGACTTCATCCGACGGGGTGTGGCACCATGATGCCTGGACGATGTCGCAACCACAACTGCGTTGATTCCATCTTGGGCCTGTTTATGAGTCACCTGTGCGGATGGGTAGCTCAGAGCTATCGGATGGAACATGCTGACCACACTAGTCTCCGACTGCGCGACTTAGAACTGGTTGGTTGTCGTTTTATTGGGGTTCTTATGTCGTTCGCACACTCGAAGTCATCCGCATTTAGTCTTCGCACCAATAGGTGCAAGTGGTGCATGCGTAGGTACGATGTATCCGAATCCCAACGAGCTCACGCGAAGACAGTGAACTGGAGCTTCAGCTGCCCCTCGACTTCCACGGGCTCGCATCTGACCTTGTCCATGTTCTCGACGAGGTAGTGCGCGCCACAGTTCTCGATCTTGTTGCGCTCATGGGATGTGCAGACGGCGATGACGGTAGCGCCCGAGGCGACGCCCGCTTTGATACCGGACGGGGAGTCCTCGAAGACGACGCAATTTTTCGCGTCGAAGCCGAGACACTCGGCGGCGAGCAGGAAGGGGTCCGGCGCGGGCTTGCCAGCCTTCAGACGCTTGTCGTCAGCGGTGATGGTGACGGGAGGTGGAGTGATCCCAACGCGAGTCATGCATCCATACGCTGATGCCTTTCCGTCAGACATCCACGCACGCGCACGACATTATAGAACGTACCATAGGTCTTCGCGCCAGACGTCGCGACTGCGTACCGGCCCTCGGGGATGGAGGCGATCATGCTCTTCACTCCCGGGAGGATGCGTACCGAGCGATCGACAGCCGCGGCCTCTTTCTGCCACGCTTCCAGGGTATGGATCATCCTCTCTTTACCCTCCTCAGTGCCGAATTCGTCCTCCTCTTCGATTGACTTTTCCATGAACGCTTGACTCAGCTCCAGAATGGTGCTGACGCGCTGGAGGAAGGCAGGACGCGAGATATGCTGCTCCCCAATGAGCGAGGGCGACCTGGAAGGCATGACGGAGGACGCGCCGGAGCCCCCACGCGACAGCGCAGGAGTGGTCGCGCTAGAGTCGATCGGGGTCGCAATGCGAGAGCTGCGGCGTGAACCGGGGCCGTGCTTGCCAAACGCGTCCGCGAAGAACAGGATCGACTCCTCGAAAGCCTGCACCTCGTCATCCATCTCATGCGCCTTGATGTAAGGCTTGAACTGAGCGAGGTTGTCGATGGCGCGCTTGCCGTGGGTGGCGGCGATCACGAAGGCGGGGTCTTGTCCGATGTCCTCCGCGACCTTGCCCCACGCAGCCTCAACGGCAGCGATTGAATCGGTGAGCGTACCGTCCTGCGCGCCGGTCCGGTCAGCCATCGCGGCGCATGTTGCATATGGAAGGGACATACCATGTCGAAAAGGACGGCATCGGCGAAGAAAGTCTTCGTGCCAGCAGAAGACATAGTGACAAAGGTGTGCAAAAAAGAGTGAGAGTGAGATGAATGTCGTCCAGACGATTGAGGTTGCTGGACGAGAAGGCTGGCTTTTATGCAACTACTGCTGCGGGTATATTACAGTCTTGACTGAGGGCGGCGGACGCGCAAGACGGCTGACGACGGCCAAGTACAACGTTCACATGCTTATTGGGTGGTACGATTGCATTCATGACCAGAGGCTGAAGCCAAGATCGGCGGTGCGAGTTAGGAAACGACCATGGGCATGTAAGTGCACCCAGGTTGTACTTGGTAGGCGTCCTGGACTGTTGAGGCTTCGATGCATCGTGATTGATCAGGTGGCAGTCTGGTAGGATATAAGGCGACAGCGCAGATCAAGACAAGGTAAATGCTTCAGGGACTGTCGTCATGGGAAGGGCGTGGCGGCAGACGGAGGTCTCACTGTCAGTCTGACCGTTGAGTACACCACCGGGGGCCCACTGTGAGCGTCACTGCAAAGATATCATGATTTCGTGAGCACAGAAAGGTAAAGGAATGGAAACAATTTCTCACGAATTTGTGGGAAAGTGGGACAACTTGGGGAAAGGCGAAAGAAATGCCGCTTTTCTTGCGGAAAACAGGCTCTGGGACCTTTCCTTGCTTGGGAATGACGCCACGCGGACCACTTTCCTGGTGCATGAATGTATGGGAGGAATTGTATCAATTCCTTTCAGCCTTTCTTCTAGCCCGAAATCGTGGTTCCTTTGTAGTGCGTACGGTACCGTGGCTGGGAAGCCACAGGCCAAATAACCACAAATAACGCGTTCTCCCCCCAAGCGCGTCGCGCGACCGCGTGACACACTAGCAACGGTACGTAGTCCCTAAGCGAGCCTCCTGACCGACTCCTAACAGCTTGCCTGCTGCTAGCAGCCAATCTGAGATCCAGAGCGAGTCAACATGAACGAATTTGGACTGTGCGAGAAACAGGGTATCAGCACTGACAGCAGCGGGTCTGAGAGGTCATGGATCTCACTTGACCCATTTCGGACAGCGACAGCTCATACGTGGAATCATCGCCTACCAGGGCCTCTAATTGTTCATCTCTCTGCGGACCTCTAGGAGGCCACTGACAGCATGGCTGAACAACCTTTTACGATTGCCGTGCCCGACTCTAAGCTCGATTACCTCCGTAAGAAGCTCGATCTCATGCGCTTACCCGACGAGCTGGAGGGTGCTGGGTGGAACTACGGCGCGCCCCTCGCAGACATCAAACGCCTAGTTGCGCACTGGAAGGACGGATACAACTGGCGTGCGGCGGAAGCAAGTATCAACAAGATCCCCCAGTTCACGAGGGACATCGACGTCGATGGCTTCGGAAGGCTGAACGTCCACTACGTGCACCAGAAGAGCACGGTGAAGAATGCGGTCCCACTTCTCTTCATCCACGGATGTACGTGTCTCGTTGTTAATCGCGCATGGCTAATACTCTCGCGGACGTGCAGGGCCCGGGCACTTCTTGGAAGTAGCGAAGATCCTCCCGCTGCTCACCGAGGCGTCCCCAGATCATCCGAGCTTCCATGTTGTGGCGCCGAGCCTGCCCAACTTCGGTTTTTCTGAGGCAGTCAAGCAGACTGATTTTCACGGCGATCACTATGCCGAAGTCGCAAACAAGCTCATGCTAGCGCTAGGCTATAATGAATATGGCACGTATTTCCTGATCAACACTCGAAGATGTATGATCTTATACTGATAAGCTTGTGTTAGTCGTGCAAGGCGGAGACTGGGGCTCTTTCGTACGTCGAGCGCTTCAACAGATGTATCCCTGGAGCAATCGATAACGGACACTCATAGATCGCCTGCAAGCTCGCCGCTCAGTACGGCCATAAGAACGTCAAAGCCTGGCATACCAACATGGCATGGTAAGTCTTTCTCTGCCTCGCCGCTCTTCTCTCGCTGATCAATGCTTCTCGCCTCCAGGTCCCGCGGTCCGCCTGCACTCACCCAGTTCCCGCGTCTCTGGCTACAGCATATGCTCACACCCTACACCGACGTGGAGCGCGCCAGGGCTGCACGTAAGACGTCGTTCTTGCAGAAGGGGATGGGTTACTACCTCGAGCATTCGACCCAACCACAGACGCTCGGCTACTCCCTTGCAGATTCGCCCGTCGGCCTCCTTGCATGGATGTACGAAAAGTTGGTCACGTGGTCGGACAACTACCCTTACCAGGATGATGAAGGTGGGTTCACTGACGCTGCAGATACCACAGTACGGGCGAGTGCTGAATGATGCGCCTGGCACAGTATTGACGTGGATCTCGGTGTACTGGTTCTCCAGAGCGGGACCAGCAGCATCTGTGAGGATCTACTACGAAGTGTTAAACGCCGTGGAGCATGCAAGCCTTCCGTGGAGCTCAGTTCCGTGCGGCCTGTCGTTTTTCCCAGCAGAATTGGGCTCCCCACCGAGAAAGTATGTCCTCCATACCGTCGTGATTACTCGTATTTGTGGGTGACGCCTCTCATCTCGACAGCCTGTGGGCACGCACTATTGGAAACGTCGTGTTCGAGGCAGAGCATAGTGCAGGCGGACATTTCGCCGGCCATGAACGGCCGGAGGACCTCGCAGCGGACTTGCGCGATATGTTCAGGAAGGGTAGGCCTGGGTTCGGGGTCGTTCCTGGGAAGATTGGATACGACTAGCCGTGTGCATTGTCGCGGTGCCAACGTTAACACGTTAAATGTTAATCTCGTGGAGAAGCCGATGTAGATTTTTGTACGTCATATGTCTAAGCAACAGTAATATACATATTGTCAGGATCCTTCGAGTCGGTAGCCCCTCATTCTACAATGTATCGAAGTACTTGACGATTTTGTCCACATTGCCAGCCCGCATCCCGGTAACCATGGCCATGATGCCATCTGGCCGCACTACAATCGCGGCGCCTTCATCGGTTCGAACCTTCAGGCTCTCGTAGAGTCGGCCATTCTGCCGCTGCTCTTGGCTTCGCCCGGTTTCGTCGACGTACAAACTACCGAAACCCGTCAGATACTCGGCCACGACATCAGATGAATGAAACCCACTTCTCTGTGACACGGAAAGCAGGCAGCAGGCGCAGATTGTCGCATGAAGTTTCCTTGGGGGAGTTGAGTATAGTGAGTATGTCGAGGAACTTGAGGACTTTGCGCAGACCGTCGACCAGTTCCGCAGCGAACACATTGAGAAGACGCGCGACGGACGAGTCACGCGTGTCGCCAGGCAGGAGGATCAGCTTGAAGTGACCGTTGTATGCTATCAAGTCCAACAAGTTGACCGGGTTCCAATCGCTCATTCGCGTGATATCTACCCAGGGGACGCGCTCTCCGATACGAAGCCCGGGCGCTACCTGGTCCGTGTCGGGGATCGTCAACCTCGACTCATATTTAAGCCCCACGCCGCTGTTCCATGTCAGTTCGTTACTCTCGAGACAATTCGTGATATCTGCACCTCAAGAACATGATCTTGTTCTCCCAGAGACTGTTCTCGGTATTAGCGCAGCTCAGTTTGTGAGAAAGATCCATCGCTCACTTAACGTATGCTTCAGCGGTAAACGTTTCGGGTCGGAACGTTTCGAAGACGTCCGCATCAAATTGTACGAGCTCGCGCGCATGAGCGCGTCGTTCCTCTTCATAAGTGGCGAGTATATCTGGATTGGCCCGACCCTGAAGAACGTACGCCAGCTTCCAAACTATGGAACGCTCCATTAGCTGTCATTCTAATGCAACACACAGAACACATGCCAAGATTATAGGCATCCGTCATGGCCCCATTAGCACCTTGGCCAGCCAGCGGTGAATGTGTGCGACCTGTATGTCCTCACATAGTGAGCCGTCATCCATCAAGATAAACTGCGATACACTCACTAGCGTCACCAAGTAAGAAGACACGATTACCGGCTGAGAACGTAGAGGCCACCCGCTGTCCGACTATGTAAAGACGGAGATATGAGGTTTACTACGTCTATTTGCTTTCGTTCGAATGGCACCTTTATATTCATTACACCAAGTAATGTTGGTGAACCGCATAGTGTACGGTCGGAAAGCCTTCTCAATTGTCTACATACAGCATAAACGACAAAACAAATTTAATCTGTGTGGCGGACTCACTTGGACAATCTTCTCTTGGCTATCCTTGGAAGCAGTCTTCTGGGTCTCATCCGCTGCCACGGTATCAGGGTCTGTCTGAAGGCGGACGTAGACGCGCGCGGTATTGTTCTCTCGGGGGATATACTAATAACCGCATCAGGGACTGTACAATACGGGCAGCATATGATTGATCGACTTACTCCTACTCCACCGACCAGAGGTGACGCTATGACGCTCTTTGCTCTAACCATCGGGAAATCGGTATCAGGGGTGAAGTCTATGACACCCCATACTAGATCTATCATGGAACGAATCAGACCTTCCTTTACAGCAAATTCATCGTGATGCGTACCGGTCGTCTCTCCCTCCAAGGAAATGTTGACCGCCTTTCGGACCCATGAATGAGCACCTAAGTTTGATCGTTTGATATGATGATTCACGGATGCGTTTATTGACAATCACTCACCATCGCACCCGAGAACATATTTTGCCCGGATGACCCGTTGCTCCTTGATGGCTTCCGGCGTACTAACAAGCTTTCCCCTGTCAGCCTGTCGAATTCCGTTGGTCTGCAGGTAATCCTCATGCAATTTGGCGACAGTAACCTGTTCGTCAGATCAGAAAATGCATCCCCTTCTCTCTCAAATGCTTACTTCAACATGCGTTTCTCCGTTGTCTTCCCTCTTCACTATCCGCAGAGACTGTGGAACGACCGGCTGCTCGATAGTAATGCCTCGCGCAGTCAATGCGCGGAACAGGATACCCTCTGTGACACGGCTCGCCGCGCCGATCTGATTTGCACGAGATCTCAGGTACGTTATTCGAGGAGTCGAGTATTCTGTGCTTTACCTCATAGGGGTAAGGAGCAGAGTACACGGGTACATTGAACGTCTGGCTGGCTTCCTATACCAATACATTGGTAAAGCGAAGCATGCAAGGTGCTGACCACGACACTCACCTTGATGCCCGATCCCTCATCATTCGGCACATAGATGACCTTGAGCGTGCGGCGATGAGTCGGCCATGGTACACGGACGATCGGCCGATGCACTACGCACCATACGATGAATGTGGGTGCTGGCCGCTCTCAGCTCCGCGCCTAACCCGAGGCTGTCCCATACTTCCGTCATTCTCGGCTGAACGCCATCCCCTTGGCCTGCGGTCTCGCCTGGAATGCTGTTGGGGAAGGAATCATGAGCCAAGGCGACAATGCCATTGCTTATAGATAAACGTACCGCCTGTCTATGATTTTCACGCCTATCCCGAGATGAGAGAGAGTTAGAGCGGCCATGAGCCCCGCCGGTCCTGCGCCGATGATCAGGACGTCTGTATCGAGATTGTCGGGAGTAGGGCGGAGGACCACCATGGTACTGATTACTGAGCGGCAAGAGGTGATCAGTGAGCGCGAGGGGAGTCGGGCGCGGTGCCACAAATCCTCGCCCAACTTATAGTCAGTCGGAAATTGTGAAATTGCTTGATTTTTTCAGCGTTCGTAAAGGCGCATATCAGTGCCTTGACGGCCCGTTATGAGCGGGAGCTCTCATGAGTCGAGACACATTGTTGATAGCACTGTGCGATGGTCTAGGATGATGCGCCATCATCAGTACAACGCACTGCTCTGATGGGCCACACGAAACCCCGTAAGTATTGGATCGAATGCCGGTGGGACCAATTACGCGACCTTCATACGAATTCAAATTATGTGAGCTAGGCACTCCATATAGCTTGGTACCTACGTGACATAGAATGACCGGTCAGTCGCGACCGTAAACGGAAAGCAGCTAGAAGACGCCAGCCATACGTAGCTTGCGTCTACTTATCTCCCTGCAGCCAACCTGTAGCTATCTCGCGTTTGTCCATCGCGGCGCCGAGATCAGACAGTATCGCTGCACTAGCCTGCACAGGTACAGCGACGCCGTAGACGCTGAACATCGAGCAGCACATCTCTTATGCTGTTCCATCGTGACCGAAAGTCCGCTAATGATTTGGCAGGACGCTTCCGCGTACTTATTTCCGCGTCTACTGCATCCTGGTCAGTACCTAGCGATTCGTCGGGGATTATATGAGATATTTATTAGCCGCCTACTCACTTGCTAGCATTGCTGGGCGCATGAGGTCGTGATGTCGTCTCGATGATACAGATCATGTCTACAACGATCGGCCCCCCTCGCCGAAGGGTCCCTTGCACAAGCATAGTAGTTCCCAACACGCCAACAATGGGTTTGCATCATTTGTCGCACATATTCTCGAGTCGTGACAATGTTACAAGGGGGGTTCAACTGAGTCGTTGACAACGGCAAGTTGGCAGTATAACGATAAATAATGCATATGGTTGATCGGATCGCATACGCCGACGGTGGATTGATGAATCGGAAACACGCGTTACGTCACGCGTCGTGTCACTCTCCGGACAGCGCGCAACGCGACTGCAACGCGGCGGTCTGCCAGCACCAGTGTTATAAGTGTCTTCGCCAACCCTGTGCAGCTTCCTTCGACTCAAGGTTCTTAAGCTTGCACTGGCAATGGCGTTCGTTGATAGTACCGGGGGCTCCCTTTACATGTGACACGCAACATATACCAACGGCAGTGTGACTCCGATTCATCGGAACACGTCGTGAATGCCGTTGTGCGATCAGCCAAATGGAGTCTGGCAAGTCTGACGCATTTGGCATGAAACAACGCTCGTCAGCTTATCCAAATCTGCACTGTAAGTCTAACATGATCCTTGTATTCTGAACGTCTCACTGAAGGTCCGAGGCCATAGCCCCAGTTGGTTACCACGCAGCCTTCTCGGATTCCAATGACACAGACTGTACACTCACAGCGATGGCTACAGAGGATGCTCTGCGGTGGGGACTCAGGTTCAGACCATCATGTCCTTCACGAACCTCTTCGCAGCACATCGGAATCCGGCGCCTCCTACGCACCCCGAACTGTATGGCTTAGATCCATACGATATCAACTACGCGTATCCCCTTGACCTCCTCCTCCTGCAAAACAATTGCGTTGGCCTGACCCCTTTCATTCCCCGAGCCCATGGTGCTCTGTTTTGGACTGCCGTCGGCCCCGCTTTCCCCGATCTATTTCGCTACTACCCTATCCTGTTCACGACGCTCGAGCAAAACCTCGCGTTTTTTGACAGGACGTATCGTTGCAATCCCGAATGCGTCCTGTTTGCATCATGGACAAGACCACGATGACTCTCGTTGCGAATTCGGAGGGGGCAGCTTCGCCGGTATCATCGGGCTTCCCCGCACGTCGAGAACTCAATTGACTACGGAGATAGAGTATGCCGTAGTCTTCCCCGAATTCCAGCGCAAGATTGCGACCAACGCTGCAGTGATACTCCTCAAGTACTGCTTAAAGCTGCCCAGCGCGTCCCCACCTGGTCTGGGCCCGCGACGCGTGCAGTGGGGTGCCCATCCAGACAACGTAGCCTCGATTCAGCTGGCTACCAAGCTTGGCTCTTAGGTAGAAGAGACGCATTGGTGGGCCTATATCAAGAAAGATGGGATAGGGGCTGCGGGGGTGACCCGTCCCCGGAGCAAGGATCATTCGACATCACGATCCTGGCATTGTGCTGCGATGATTGGGAAGCGGGAGGGAGGGAGTAGGCTCAGGCGCGTGTCGGCGAGTCTGCTATAGACACTCTGCGTAGTTGAAAACGTCGGGACCGCGTGCTCCTGTCGACTCTTCCTATATTGACGGGCCTAAGTAAGTGGCACAACAATCCGTCAAAAGACAAAGATACATCACCCCAACAGAACAAATATTTGTTATTACAGTCATCATTGCAAGGGTCTGATAGGGTGGCACCGAGCACGCGGCCGCTGGCGCTGTCCGTAGCCTCCAGATACAGCTCGGTCGGTACATATACGTATACTGCTCTCTTTCCTCACTACAGCAGCCCCAGGAATACCGTTACGTACACCAAGCCATGCAGTCATTCACCACCATAGCACGATGACAACGTCAAACTGAACGCCAGTGATGCTTACGCGTGTGCTACTGTAGCCGAGGAGAGCATTCAGTCATAGCCAGATTTCTCGACCACACCAAACGCAGGCCCTCCCTTCTCAAAGACCGCGGTTCCTCTAGTTTCTCGTGCGCCGCAAAGTGCCCTCCACTCCCATCTGCGACGCGTGACATAACGCGTCTCCAATGTACGCGTCTGCTCTCACAATGCACATGTACATACATGTACAGCTTGAGATCAGACTGGCATCGCGGGATATATCGCTAGTTTTTTTGGCTATCACAATCGCGCGCGTTTGACTTGGACGCCGGACATAGGAGTGATCATCGAATCGCACAATACTATGCCCCAAGTATAGTTCACCTTATCTGTCCATAAATGATAATGCTTCTATCAACAAATGTATTTCGTTGGCAAAGCCAACTCGTAAGAAAAGCACGAGGTAGGCAATCTAGGTACTATGTTACGGCTGTAGGTATTATTGTGATGTATTAGCATACACGGAGTGGTGAAACGAGCGAGCGCCGCGCAGTTGAAGAGATGACATTGCGCGGTGGCCACGATATGAGAACAAAGCGAAGCGATGGTGTTAGTCTCGTGTGGGGCGCAGCCCGTAGGGCTGCCCGACTCAAAACGAGCCTCCCGGACCTGTGGGGCAACGGGTGAGCTGCGATACCCGATGTGAAGGTGCCTAGGCGACGCATTGCGGCTTGGCCGTTGCCCCCGGTTCGAAGTCGACTCACCTACTAGTAAATGAACGGATGCTGCCCGCCAGGTTCTGCTCAGCGTGGGGGCGGCATCGTGTAGTGGGTGATTTCGTCAAGTAGGGGCGAGCTCTGCAGGTAGGGAGCCATTATTACAGCATGTTTTCGCAGGTATAGTTTGAAACTTTCTCCACTCCATCGACCAATGGACTGGACAATGTCGAAAGGCACCTCGCGGAGGAGATACTCCAGTGTTGCTCCCACTCGCAGTCCGTGTCCTTTCATGGGAGGTTCCTGCGTAAGTGCGGCTACTCTGTCCATCCGCTTTAGGAAGGCGGTGCGCGTTAGCGGCCGTGGGCCTTTGCGCTGCTTCCAGGCGAAGAGAGGCCCTCCGTCGTCGGGCCAGTTGATTCGCAGATGGTTGGCGAGAGCCTCTGCTGGGTCTACCGGTCCGTCTTGTGCTGCCCAGTGCACATCCTTGCCTTCGAGTGGAGCGACCTTGGTGGCAGGTAGATGCAATACCGTGACCTTGTGCCCATGGCGATCTTTGTCATGTCGCATGTCCGCGGGTTTGACATGGAGCGTGGGCTGGAAGGCTGTTAAACTTGGCAAGATGAACTCACCCAGCCTTGCCGCCATGAAGAATACTGTTGTGAGACATGCCCACACTGTTACAATGGTACTATATTCGTTGAGCAGCTCCTCCCTCTACTCCACTGTACTGATACCGGTTCATCCCGGTATATCTTTTCCTTATCCTCCCGAGCCCAACCTCGGGCCTCCTTCGGCTCTCCAATAGCGGAAGTGTTGAACTTCGACTATTTTTGGGTGTTACACAACGGGATAGGACTTATCCTTACCTGTTATGGACTTGTGTTCTACATTGCTACATATTACATACATTCTTTACGGACTTGATCCAGACCTGTAGCACATGATTG